>CAUYPO010131033.1:0-29787 GCA_963574435.1 Cheirogaleus major | reverse complement strand
TTTCCCAGGGAAATGAATGAGGCATGGAGAAGAAGTACTCGCTTTAATTATCCAAGATTAGCTATTAAGATTTGGCTCCACACAGAAGATTCTTACAAATCAGTGTTTTATAAATTGGCAAGCTTCTTGATTTATTTTTTTATTTATTTTTTTATTTTTATTTTTTATTTTTTATTTTTTATTTTTTTTTATTTCAGCATATTATGGGGGTACAAATATTACGGTTACATATATTCCCCGCGCCCCCCTCCCCCCTCGAGGCAGAGCCTCAAGCATAACCACACCCCATACGTTGCACATCTTACTCATTATGTTTGTATATGCCCATCCCCTCCTCCCCCCTCCCACCAAAGGTTATTCCTACATTGAGTATTGGATGTGCCCCCCGCTAGAATTAGGCTTTTTGTTTTGTTCACTGCTGTATTCCATGGCAGAAAATGGTGATCAGGAAAGACCTCTCTGAGGAGAGGGAATTGGGAATAAGAATGAATGAAGAGGAGCCAGCTATGCAAAAGTGTAGGAGAACATTCCAGGCAAAGGGAATGGCTAAGTGCAGAGGCTCTGTGGTGGAAACAAGCTTGCCTCATTAGGGAATTCATCTTGAATTTGGAGACCAAAAAAAGCACAGTATGGCTGAGATATAGTAAATGATGGAGAGTGAAACAAGATGAGGTGAGAGACAGGGCCAGATTATCATGTACTACTGCAGATGCAGAGCAAGAGTTGCCAACCTGACTAGCACTTGAGCCATTTTCTACCCCTTGGGAGACTCTAGGGATAGTCTTTCAATAGCTACTAGCCACATGCAGCTATTTAAAAGTATATAAAATGAAAGATTCAGTTTCTTAGTCACACTGCAGGTGCCCAATAGCACATGTGGCAGATGGCTACCTCATTGGACAGCACAGAGAGCATTTCATCATCACAAAAAGTACTGCTGGGAAATGCTGCCATAAGAAAGCCAGTCAAAGGAGAAATAACGCCAAGTTTGCTTAGCCTTTCTTCTGTGATGTTCTCTTTTAACCCTAGAATCAGTGTTTTCCTATTTAAATGGAAATATATGTGGTGCCTAGAAAACCAGCATGTGGCCTGTTCCATGTGCAAATGCTCTTACGGATGATTTTTACCTATGACAGAAAAAAGAGGAAGGACTGGTAAATCACAAGCATTCTTAACCTCATTATAAATACATTGCAAATGTAAAAACGCAAAGTGTGGAAGTTATAAATGTGAAAGCAGCTTTCAATTTGTTTTAATAGGTGTTTTCTATGTCTTATTGTAACCTAGGGACCTTGCTGCAAGAAACTGCCTAGTAGGTGAAAATAATGTTCTGAAAATCAGTGACTTTGGAATGTCTCGTCAAGAGGATGGTGGAGTATATTCATCTTCTGGCTTAAAGCAGATTCCCATTAAATGGACAGCACCAGAAGCTCTTAATTATGGTAAGAATAGACTGGTTTCCTTTTTTGGTGGTAAAAATGGACTGCATCAGCACAAAACATTCATAAGCAATATTACAGGGGTAGAACAAAACCATTTGAGGATCAATACAAATGATGAGTAAATATTTATACCTATGAGCACAAACTTAATTCATTGAAATTATTGATCAGATTTCCATATGTAAGATTGCAGATTAAAAAGGTGGATATACTTTTTTAAATATGACTATATATCAGAGAATTTTTCATTTTATCCAAAAAAAGATTATTTTTACTTGTCAGATTATACACATGTAAAAGTGGCTCTGGACCATTTCTTTTGAATGTTTCATAATTAGTCCAATAACCTCTTCTAATGTTAGGTTCCTAAAATATTAAGTCAGTTCTTTAGTTTCTCACGCTGAAATTGACATGAGGTTTCTTCAAATCTGAGGAAAAAGAAGATGGTAATCACATTTTAAAACAGCAGGGATTTTTTTCACTTGAATTTTCATGTATCATTATAATTGGAAATAAATACAGCTTGCATTATCTGTGGTTGGGATGAAATGGGCTAAAACAAGATGGATAACAGCTTAAGAATTTAGGCAGGGAAAAAAGACCAGAGTATGCTTTAAGTGAAATTAGAAATTACATTGTCATTAAGGGAAACAGCATATGAGCCATGAACTGGTGAATGGGTATGCTATGTTTTTGAATAAAAATATCATAAAATGATTCTTTGATTTAAAATGAAAAATTACTTCATCATGAAAAATGATTTTTAATTTAGGCATTAAGTTAAAGCAGTTACAAATGCCTTAAATGAAAAACAAAGCTCTTTTTTCTAATTGAGGTGAAATTCATATACCATAAAATTAACCATTTTAAAGTGAAAAATTTAGTGGCATTTAGTACCATTCACAATATGGTGCAACCAATACCTCTATCTAGTTCCAAAACATTTCCATCACTCCAAAATAAAACCCTGTACCCATGAAGCATTCTCCCCCACCCACACTGTTCCTCCCTTCCCCGAGCCCTTGGCAGCCACCAATCTGCTTTTTGTTTCTGTGGATTTACTTATTCTGGATATCTCATATACAATACACGGTCTCTTGCAATTGGCTTCTTTCACTTAGCATAATGTTTTTAAGTTTCATCCATGTTGTAATATGTATCAGTACTTCATTCTTTTTAGGACTGAATATTATTCCATTGTATGGATGTACCACAATTTGTGTATTCATTCATCTGTTGTATATTTGGGCAGTTTTCACCTTTTAGCTATTGTGAATATTGCTAACCTTGTGCACAGGTACCTGTTTTCAATTATTCTGGCTATATACTAGGCATTTTGTGATAACTTTATGTTTAGCCTTTTGAGGAAATACTAATACCAATTTTTTTCCGGATAAAGCTTTTGAATGTAATTGGTTTGGAAGTTGATTGTGGCTGGTACAGATACCCCAAGATACTAATCCTCACCCTTAGTTTATCTTCCTATGTGCTAGCAAGAGAGATTTTTGTGAGCTTTCTTCTGATTGCAAACCAATTCCTCAGAATCTAAAGAACACATAAGACCTGCTATTTTTCATAACGGTTTTTCTTTGGGGTGGTGGTAGGATTATATTACTAAGGGGAACAGTCATAGGATAAAAGACAGGATTGTAACACTTAGATTTACACAGAAGGTTTTTCAGCACCCAAGAGAGAGATAACTGGACTTAGGAGCCCCTAAAGTCTTACCAGTAAAATCCAGCCTTCCAGAATTTGTTCTTAAACCAGTTTGCCAGATTCTCTACATTATGTAGCCATTAAAATCCTCTTACTATTATTAAGCAATTATGCCAAGTAAAAGTCTGACTCTCCTTCACAGTGTACTTTAGTTGAATTTCAAGCTGACTAAAGCACTATATTTATAAATTGAAGTTCTAATTCTGAATACTTCTAAATAAAGCATTTTGTTAGCAGTGAGGGACATTTTTTAGCAGTCTTTATTATTATTTATAATTTTATGAAACAGAACAATTTAGATGAGAAGGAGGGAGAAATTATAGTGGTAGATGAGAGCGAAGTTTGTATATTTATTATCCAATCCCTTGAGGGAGTTCCTAAAGGAATCTATAGGGTTTCTCATGGCAACCTTGAGAAGTAGTTTTAGTTCTCACAGACTAAAATTACTGATGATTGGCCTTAAATCCTAGCATTTTTAACAAGAGGAAATATAAATATCTTATGAAAGTTGTTATTTCTGGTTACTTCTTTCATGTTTTATATAAATATCATTTTATAATTGATGGTAAGATTTTGCCTCATTTCTAAGGGTTTTCCACTGATTTTCTTCACTCTTGCCTCAGAATAGGTAAAGTGCTACTCAAATCTCCCATGAAGTGTGGGGTCAGGGAAGATGAAAGAAACCTCCCTGAAACTTTGTCTTAGGGCCATAGAATTAAACTTACTTTTATTTAATTTTTAAAAAGATGATAAATATATGTGTTTAAAAAAAAATCAAGCAATACTAAAGGGCCCACAATGAAATATAAGCTCCTCCCCCACCCATCTCTAGCCACAGAATTCCTCTTCCTAGAGGCAGATACTCTTATCATATTCTCATACCATTCTGATAAATGACTAAGTACTCTGAAATGGGAAGGAGGCAGGGTTTTTAGTGAAAAGAGTCTCCCATCACTCATCAGGAGATTTCCCAATTATGTCATTAGCTACATGACCTTAGCAAGCCATCCACTACTGTGTACCTACCTTTCCTAATTTGTAACATGAGAATGATAGTACATTTTCCCTGCAGGATATTGTGAGAATCAAATGATATATATGGCAAAGTAGCAAAATGCTATACAACTGTAAGTTACTCTTGGCCAGTTAAAGTTATCCAGCAAAACCAGGTTCAAAGGTCAGGATTATAAGCTTTCACTTCTGGAATGTGATCTTGGTTTACTTCTTGATCTCTGCCCAGATGTTACCTCACAAAGTAAGATATTTGACAACTTATACTTTCTTAAAGAATTAGTTTTAACTCGTAGCCACTGAATGACTTTCATGAAAAGTATTACATTATTGGATGCCGAACATGAAAAGAGTTGATATCCAGACAAGAAAGTTAATCTTCTTACCAAACAGCATAGTGAATGTCCATAATTACTGTCTAGTAAGAAGGAAGCTAATTCACACAGCTGGAGCTGATGATCAGTGAGTACACTCCAAACTCTGACGTCAGAGCGTCATCATAGTGCAGGCTTAACTCTTGTTTTCATTTTACGTACCTTTTTTAAGAAACGGAAAAGGCCATCCTATTTTAGAGCAATACCACATTTTTAGAGGAGGGGCATTTACAAATCCTGGAGTTAAAGCAGGAAGCTACAAGGAGAGAAAATGAAATCATTTAAGAAATCTTTTACACCACTGCAAATGGAATTTAGTTATGATAACATATGCCCTATATGTAAAAGTAAATAGAACCATGTTAAAAACATCTAGGAAACTCTTAGCCTCTTGGAGAGGCTAGAGATTAGAAAGGATGTTTCTGCTTCCCCTTCCTTGATTTCACATCCATCTGCAGAAAACATCTTGTATTGGGGTTTTTATCTCTATGCTTCTCTAGAAAACTACCCAAAAAATTCTAAGAGCTTAGCTCACGTAGCTCAGTAAAACAGGTGCACCAAGATATTTTGACAAAACAAGGCACCATGTAATTTAAGGAAGTTGTTTTTATCAGCCATCTATGTTAATTTCCACTCTATTCAAAACACACAGAAAAATATATTTTCCATAAATGAAACTATCAGTGGAGAAAATGAGACCTTTAAGCATGTAAGAATATCTGTAAACAGTGATGAGTAAAAAATTGAAGTTAAGGAACTTTCCTTATTGCTTTAAGTTTGTTTGTAATTTTAGAGGAAAGAAAATGATGCAGGCAGAAGACAAAATTGCAGGAATCCAACTTATTTAATCTCCTAGGCGTTGATGTGTATAAATGTATATCTTTTTTCATATAAACCATCCATCTCATTCAGATGCTACAGGGAAAGTAAGCTTGTATGCTGGCTGAATATTTGTTCATGGACACGAGGGAGTCAGGAGAGAATGATTTGGAAGCTAGTTTGATTAAACTAGGACTGTTCATTTAATTGGTAATATTACTAGTCCTGGAATGTAAAACCACCAAAGAGAATAGGAAGACTAGCCATTGAGTTCCTTTGGCAAGTTTTAATACAATCATGTACCACTTACGAATATTCTGAGAACTGTGTCATTAGGCAATTTCCTGTTGTGTGAACATAGAGTGTACTTACACAACCCCAGATGGTGTACTCTACTACACACCTAGGCTGTATGATATGACCTGTTTGCTCCTAGGCTGCAAACCTGTGCAGCATGTTACTGTACTGAATACTGTAGGCAGTTGGAATGCAATGGTAAGTGTTTGTGTATCTAAACATAGAAAAGGTAATGCATTGCATTATGATGTTAGGATGGCTATGATGTCAGCCGGCAACAGGAAGTTTTCAGTTCTATTGTAATCTTATGGGACTATATGTGGTCCATCATTGACCAAAATGTCACTATGTGGCACATGACTGTATGTTAATGTGTAACTGACATAGACACACATAACCAGAAAGGGCCACCTACTTGTCCTCTGTGCCTCACCTGCGTATGGTGGTTGTTCCCCTTCCAGGGAGATACAGTTCTGAGAGTGATGTGTGGAGCTTTGGCATCCTACTCTGGGAGACCTTCAGCTTAGGGGTCTGTCCATACCCTGGAATGACAAATCAACAAGCAAGAGAACAAGTGGAAAGAGGTGAGCCGAAGACACGGGTGGTTTGTGTTCACATCCAGCCCAGGACGGGCAGTGTCTGCTGGCCAGTGTGTGTATGTGGGGAGGGGGGTTACATACCATTGGGGTACATAAGTAGAGATGTTAGATAAATGTGCTTTTGAACCCCAGGGAAGATCTTATCCAACAAAAACAAACACACTAAATGTAGAGAGCTACAGGCTTTTCTTCTATCCCTTCCCTGCCTGGCATGGCATCTTCAGGGCTGTGCCATTTACTATTTTCAAAGGAAATATAGTAGTGTCCTCAACCTCTTATCTTTTACTCTACCCTAAGTAAACCCCCTAATATTGCAAATTGAAATGTAGGTAGTCGTCAGGAAGAAGTCTTTGAGACTTTTATAGCACTTTTGAAGAACACCCCTGTGGTGTTCTCAGATCAGAGATGGTGACACTCGTATAATCCACAGTTGGAACAAGAATGCTCTCCACAAAATGGCAGTGCCCTAACATCTGGCCCCGAGAGGGGCATGACTGTAGAATCAGGTATTGGAGGATGCCTTTGTAATTTCCTCCCTACCTTCCACACACATCTGTACACACAGTGCCAGGAATATGAATGTGATTCATATTCATTTTTATTTCACTGAATTAGTGTGTACAAAATCCTCATCTTCATCTTGGACAATAGGTTGTAGGGATGATTTATTAAAACTCTGCCCACAGCATCTAATTCTGAAAGCAAATATTGGAGCAACTAAAATATGTATATGCTGTATCTCACATCAGACTTTCTGACAAAGGAATAAAAAAAGATGTTCTTTAAACTAGAATGTAAGTCAATGGCTCTATAATATTGAATTCCGCATCAGTGTGCCCTGAAATGGATTTTTTGTTTCTATATATCTGTAAACTAAGGTACTAAAATTTAAAAACTGCATAGTGCCCTGTGTGAATATTTAAATCATCTCTCCATTCTAAATTCTCTGTTCTTCTCTTGGGTCTTCAGGATACCGGATGTCAGCGCCCCAGCACTGTCCAGAGGATATTTCTAAAATTATGATGAAATGCTGGGATTATAAACCTGAAAACCGCCCTAAGTTCAGTGAACTTCAGAAAGAGCTCACTGTCATCAAGAGGAAAATCACATAGTGACAGAACAGTGCCAAACTCAGCCTTCAGAACTCTGTCCTCTAGTAGATTAATATTATTGTTCTCATTAATGATGAGTTGATGCCACGTTACCTGCAACAGTCTTCTAAGGTTATTTTTTATTAACTGGGTTTTTTAAAAATATGTTCTACTTAAAACATGTCAAAGGTGAATTTGTTAAAGAAATAGCCCTGCCAAGAGCTTCATTAGCTAAATCCTGCCGTTTCAGGCCATTGCAAATAGAAAAGCACAGGCTCTAAATGTGTGAAGGATAAAAGATCTTTTTCACACCCAGGACTATTGATGTTTCTACTTTGGGCACAGCTTGTGGGCTGCTGTCCTGTTCCACAGACCCTACCCAATTGGTGCTATCAACTGCATTGGCAATGCGCTGTTTGCAGGACACGTTCCAATCACAGTTGGCTTTCTACTCTGCTTAGGCAAGATTATATTTGTAAACATAATTTTATATGGGGAATTATTTGGACCTCCTAGGGTTTTCTTTTCTTTCTTGCCAGAAATAAGCCCAGGATAAGAATCATCATGCTATTGCATTATTAGTAAACTTGTTTTCCTCCTTTGGGCATCAGAAAATAATACATGAAATGTCCTCAAAGAACACACTGTTAAAGTTGAGGCAGCTTCTTTTAATGGATGTTATAGAGAGCTGTGACAGCAAGAAGTTTGAACGAGAGAGTGGTCTGGAGAAAAACCAGCTAGAATGATGATCAAAGAAGAAAATATAAAATTCACTTTTTTTTTTATCAGAGTTACTATGCCTTTATAAACACACATATACACATGTCCCTTTATGGTCCAAATTCAGCAAAAAGGTCCTAAGAAATGTTTCAGGAGTTCATAGAGCAAGCCCTCTTAATAGCAATAAAATTTTTTAAAGAAAATCCACACAAATAACAGCATACTTCTAGTCAAGTATCTTCTCCTTAGTGGAGGCATCCCAAAATGTAATTACCTTCATTTGTACCAGTTTCCAGAGCTGTCAGAATTTCGCGATTCTATTTTCCAATGCATTCATGTGCATATGTGCATGCATACACTACCAGGGTGCAAGGCAGGTGTGAATGAAGTCAACTGAGTATTAATGAGGGAGACAACATAGGGACAGCCCTCCCATCTCCACCTTCACTGACCCTTACACGCTGCTCCCTGGACATTGTTATCATTAGCTGCCAGGTATACAAGCACAGTGCTGAAGATCTCTATTGTGGATAAAATGTGGCACAGTTAAAACAAGGGTCTGCTGAGCTGAATCTAAGCTGTATCCAGGGAACTTACCCCATGATCTGTATATAGTTGCCTCTCAGGATAAATACGTGTGTGGGAAATGGTCCTGCTCAGTGGGGAACGTGGCCTGGAAGCCTTTTATAAATTCTCAGGCCTGTTTCCAGATAAATATCACCTTGAATATTTGGTCTGCGTTCATTGAAAGATCTTAGAACAGAAAATTCCTCCTGCCCTTTCCAGTTGTTTGCCTCCTATGAATATCATTGTGCAGAACTCCCACAGGTACTTTAAAGAGTATAAAAAGGACAATACTGAAGAGAAAAATGACTTGTGTCTATCATTTCAATCTCCTTGCAGATTTTATACACATTTAATGATTAGTACATTCAGACTAAAATGAAAGCATCATAAACTTCTCCTCAAAAATATATTTGCAACATAGAAAGCAACTTCTTTTTAATCAGCACAGTTTTCCCTTATGTCAAATATTATAAATAAATGGAACTTTCTTTTGATGGTACATACTATGCTAAATCAAAGCACAGACTCATGAATTAAGATAAAGTGCTGTGGTCTTCAGGCACTTGCCAGCCTTCAAAAGTAAGAATAATATGGGACATTTCTACCCTTTTGTCAGTATTACCCAGTGAATCTCTGTTTGTAAAATTCTTTGTCTGTTTAAAGAAAACAGTCTCCTATCACTTAGTGGCCTCACGCTAAGCTCTCAGCAAGGAGAAAGAATGATGGTTTTGGCTTTAATATTGTGAACAAGACCTAAAGCTTAATCCTTGCATTCTGGCATAAGGAATGAACACAGCATTGATATTTCACTCATCCAGGCTGTTAGAATTTGCAATTCACATCATAACTCTGTGCTTAAATTTAAAAAGCTTTTCAAAACATCATGACATCTGCAGCATTTAAATTCTATTTTATTCTTTGTCCCAAAGCAGGCAGTGGTATAGTTCAAGATTAATAACTCATTGGGAGTCTTTCAGGATATCGGCTGTATAGAATATTAAATTTTATATAGGTACATGCATTAGGAAAAACTTATGCAAACCATTTTTTACTGTTAATTTTGTTGTGCTTGAAGTATAATTTATTCATCCCTTCTGTCACTGATAATTATTGGAATTATGTACTTTGGGAGGCTAATCCATATCCAAAACCACACGTATAAATACTGTTCTGAATTTGCAAGTTGATGCAGAGAAAGGAAGCTTCAGAAATGCATAAAATCCTATGACTTGTTTAGTAAGAACGCAGTTGTAATGCATTTGGAAAATCCAAAATTTCCACTGGTCTGGATGTAATTAAGTCCAGTCATAAATCTTTGTGTTGTTGATGGATTATCTAAGAGTTGCATATATCACTACTGTATAGTTCCTAATTCCTTAAATTTATTAATATGAGGGAAGAGAGTTAAATGTAAACAGTCTGTATCTCACCTGCATTTTTCTACCTTGAACCACCAAAGAGCCTTTATGAGAAACATTTAGGTAGTTCATCATTTTTCAAGGAAAGACATTTTTCAATGTCAAATTAACATTTATTACCAACATGTGAAAACTAAAATTAATTTTATATTCCATGTAACCTAAGGTTACTTCCCAAAGCCAACATATTCTTTCTCTTCCAGGAAAATAATAAAAGATTAATAGGTTTTATTTAAACTTTCAGAAATTGAGGCTTTATTTCAGTCCATCCTGCTACTAGGTCCTAGTGAAAGGTCTTGTGTAATTATTTCTCTTTTATCTCCCAAATTTAATATGGGCAATAAAATTTCCCTTCCATAATTCACCAATTTATCATAAATACAATATTATTGAAACATCTTACTAGCAGATCAGTGTAGACCAGGAACATAACTGGGTCAGGTATTGTTCAACATAGATTTCCCAATTGTTGTTCATTTTAGGGTTATTCTGAAAAGAAAACAAAATGTTTTGTCATTGAAATATAGTTTTAACTTCCTTTAAGCCATGATATGGTTTTCTTGTCTATCTGATATTCATTTCAATTTTGCCATATTACTTTTATAAGATTTGGTTAGTACCACTAAAATAACTTCACAATACTGGTATTAGATTGTGTTCAGAAGAAAATGTTTCAGTTATAATATATGCCACACACTGAGGAGGACCTTGTAGTGGGATAAACAAAAATCAGAATGCAACAATATAAATATCTGGATCGTACATCACTTTTGTCCAGGGTTATCTCAGTTATACCACTTTATTATTCATTCTTTTGAGTCATCAGATGTTTTGAGAGTATACCTGAAAACCTCATTTAGTATACTGTGTGCACATTGTGGCCACGTGTCCTTTGAAGATTGATAGTGTCTTAAAAGGGCTGCTTTCCTCAGCCCTCTCCTTTTTACACATGCTGCCTTTAGCACGCCATTGGTATTTCAGATGGTTCTTATCAGAATTGGTTGTCCATAAGTAATGTTCTGAGTCCTGGAAAGACTGATTTTTGTATTTAGGAGGTCAAAGCCCTCACACAAAACACAGAACAATGCAAAATAAAAAGAGCAACAAAGAGGCAAAAGAAAAAATATGTTTTCTGTATGTATTGATAATTACATGGGATCAAAGATTTTATATGAAAATGAGTTTATATTACATTTCCACATACTATTAAGTTAGCATGAAAGTTTACCATTAAAATAAAGTGTTACCTCTTTTATTCTTAACTCTGATTTGCTTATACGTATCAGAATTGTGTTATTAAATATTTTAATATATTTTTTGTTTTGATTAGCTTGATGTCAAGTCTGAATACTGTATTATTTGGAAGAATCCAGAACTATGTATTCTTTCTGCAAAAGATACTCTGACTTAAAATGTCACAATTTCATGTACCAAGATTACCTACTTGAAGGAGATATTGGTACAGTCCTAGAGTCCCATAAAATTCTCCTTTAAAAAATAATGCTGTAATACAGAGAGTATATAAACTATATATTTTAGCCACAATTCAATTTAAGGGAAATATTTAGTACCCCTTAAAAACCATCCTACTGCTTCACACTGATTCAAAGATTAAATTCTGAATTGTTCAGTATAGGCATTAAGAATTACTTAGCTACCTAATAAGGACTGAGATTCTTAGGTGGTAGAAAAATCCTGCTGTGTTAAATTCTCAGTCACTTTAAATAATACAGAAGTAATGAGCATAGGCTTCAGTCTATCTGCTAACAAGGTGCTGAGGCAAGCATATCCAAAGGCAAAAGAGGAAAGAACCAGTTATTCCAAGGCAGGGAGATGCAGCCCTACAGAGTGTGAAAAAATTAAAGTGGAACAAAGACTTGGACAATGCCATTAGGAAGCCTGAGGAAAACAGTGCCACAAGGCCAGATCCTTTCCTACAGAAAATAAAAAAGATCTTCAGAACTAAAAGCAGCAAAAGTGGTCACCTGCCAGTGTGTGGCCCTTAGTGTGAGCAAACAAATCCTTCTCCCTTGTGCTCGGAGCAGTTTCATATCCCAGCTCACACTCGCTGTGCTCCCCACTGGTGGATTTGGTCATGTATGTTCAAGTTTTTCAAAGAGACTACCCCAAAATTTAAGTTTGCAGTACTTATATTTAATATTTCTTAAACTAAGATCACTGATTTTTCAGACTTTATTAGAAATCTTTGGTTGCAGTGGGGCTTAACCTGGGCTCAAGTCTCCTAAATGAGAGCACACTTAGGCCGCCCTATTTCACTGTTTAAGGTTAACTAAGTGGCTCTTAGAGTTTCCCACAGAGGGACCTTACTGTGATGATCTCTACTCTGGGGAAACAGAGAATTCGGCAGAGAAATAGGAAAATACCAGTTATGTAGCAATATTCCTTGTCTTTAGTAACATGTGAGGGAAAAGACTCTTAGAACATCCTACAGCTAGTCCGAGTGCAGCAGGTCTCAGCTAAGACACAGAAAGGCAGAGAAAGAGACCTCGGGAAAGGAAGGTTGAGAGGAGATAAAGGGCAATAACAAGCACCAACGTAAAATGACTCCAAGGCTAACAACCTTCCAAGGAATAAATGCACTATCAGCGAGAGACACTAATCCTCAAAATGGGGGTTGAGGGGCTTCCTGCTGCATGCTATTAAATATTACACGCCTCTCAAATCTCTGCAGCATTTTCTTAAAAGGCACTGAATTAAATATTGGTTTGATTTTCTTTATGCTTCTTATAATCTCATGAGGTAGCCACTGTTGAATCTGAATTACCCTTGCTCTGTTTTTCTGTGAGGCTGCAGACACGATGGTGCTTCAGCCCACTCTAAGCAGTGGGCGGCTGAGCTATGGCACACGTATATCTAGGGTAGCCAGCATTGGAGGAAAATTGCTGTGAATGCTCCTGTTTTTCATCTTATTAAAGAAAAAATATCTTGCAGATTTGTAACAGAAGGACAGATTTAGCTTCCCTCCTGTCAGCAAACTTGTAAGAACCCCAACGCAAGAATATTTGGGATTCATTCTAAGAGATTCAAATCTTGAATTTCTAAACTATCTTCCCAAACATTATCATTGAGGCCACTAAGATGCAAGTGTTCTACAAAGTAATAAACTGTTCCAAGTGATCGTAGTGACCCTGGTAGTGGAATTTTATGTTTCCCCCTCAGCTTTACTCATTCAGGAAGCTTTTCACCATCTACCACGTCAAGTGCAAATGCTGCTGCGTGTTTATCTTCCCAGTTTTTTGACTTCTGGTTAGTTATTTCCTTGTCTCATCTTCAGCTTCTCAATCTTTTGCTTTACCAAAATAGAAAAGCCTTTATCATCATCAGCTTCTATTGAAAAATGTTGTAATTGGCCTCAACCAAAGAGTTTCTCCCCCAGGTGCTCAGGGGCCCCTGCCTCACAGGGGAGGCCGAGGCACCTGCTTGCCAAGGCTGGCTGCACACGCGGTGTGCTCGGAGCCCCCTGGTGGATGCAGCTGAGAATACAAAGATGACCTGGTTGTAGTCCTTGATGTGGAGATAGGGCAATTAGGTGTGTTAGATGAGTGGCTCTGTCAGTAGAGGCTCTTGGGAGATTTTTTCAGGACAGCAAGATACTGTGAGTAAGTGTGTCCAGGGAAGCAGCCTGTTGAATTGGCCAAGTAAGCTGATCAGGTGACCTCCCACACCCCACTGAAGAAATGTTGGACACTAACAATACTGCTTTGCCTTAAACCCCTGGACATATTCAGTTCTTCCATTCCACTGTTTTATACCAATAGTTTTTGTTATTTCCTTCACATTCCTCTTGTTAGCAGATGTCTGGAAGTATTTCAGCTGTGTAATGTTAAAGGGTTTCTTTCGCAGTCTCAGAAAAGAGGGTGGCAACTATGAGCCTTAAGTTCAAAAGAAGCCGGTCTACCTAGATTTACGGACCCCAGAGCATCATTGTATCAAAACATCAGTTCTACTCTACAGTTCCCCAAAGCTGTACCCTTCCTAAAAAGCCAAACATCACACCTTTTTCCTATTTGCTAAGAATGTCTTCAGTATTAGAATAAGCACATTTTAAATGCTATCAAAAGTAGATTCATATTAGATGACATATTAAGAAGCCCGATTTTGAACTGTAACCAGACAATAGAAACACCACTTTACCCCTTTGTTGTCAGTTAAAACACCCTTGCAAAAGCTATGAACACTCAAGCAGTTCATCTCATCACAGGAGACCACACCTTCTTTAGAAAACAGGACAGATATCAATGGGAAATGTCAATGTCCTAAGCAACAAAGGATACATCTAAGAGTTCCATTAAAAAAGAAATCCCAATTCATAGATAGGAGCAGCAAAAATCTGGGTATGAAAAGAAGAATTATGAGTTCCAACTTTCATTATTAATAGTTTCTTCATGTAGCTTCCATCAAATAGTACCACCTTGGGGTTTTCTTTTGAGTTACCTGAATAATCTTTATAAAGCAAAAAACTAAATTCCCCCCAGCAGGGACTCAGGTCTCTAACTTCCCTGAATTTAAAGCCTTAGGAGCTAAGAGGGAATCTGGAATCTGATATTACTGAGATCTTAGGTAAAAGGGCCATCCTGGCAGTCTTTGCCAGCTCACTAATCCATGCTTTTATTTTTAAACCCAGAAGAAAATAAAAAAGCAAAACACTTATGTAGGAATTTTTCTTTTACAAATAATTTGATATGGAATAAATAAACTTACCTGCCTCCTCTTAAGTAATGCCAGACTGTTGCAAGCAAATGTGGAGGGCACAGTGCTCAGAGCCATGCTTGATACAACTTTGAATGTTTTCTCCTAACCCAAAGTACAGAAGTTCTTGTAAGACTATAGGATGCTACAAGAGAGGCCCAATCGCATGTCAGTTTGAATTGCCTCGCTTCAGCCACAATCAGAAGACCAATTCCAACAGAAGTGAACTTATTTGTCATGATTCCACCTTAGATTCTAGGCCTTTCATACAATACACAAAATATACACGTTCTAATGGAATTCATTGTTTTTGGCTTTAGTGTCGAAGAGATTAGTTCCACAAGGTTCACTTGTTTTTCCTTAAGTATATTTGATAATCCTATGGTTCTAAATTCAATCCCAGATGTAGTTTCAGAGCATCACATCAAATCAAAATCAAAGACACAGGGGAACTGGTAAGGAGGGATCTCAATTATTTCAAATTCATGACCAAAGTGGCCAAAGACATGAACCTTCCTTTCACTTGCTGACATTCCACTTTACTATACAAAATGTCAGTTATCCGGGTCCATCCTGTGACATAGTCAGACTCAACATGGACCAATGGCCAGGAGCATATTTCAATGGGCCCTTTCTGTTCATCATTCTCCTTCATAGAACATTGAGATTTCTCACTGAAACAGCTCCTTTACTCAGATATCTATAGATTTTATGATTAATTTATGCTTAAATATATTAAATTTGGTGGCCTAATGGAGCAACTGACTATGGTGGTGGGGGTGGGGTACCATGAATTCTGCTGACTTTATGTTATGGTTTTCTTTGTGTGTGTGTTTTCTTGGTTTTGTCTGGCTTCTGGTGAGTGCCCTAAAAGATTGCTCTAAAGTCACAGCCATACAACAACCACATAGAGAAAGGCCAGATAAATACAGGAGAATATTATCAAGTTGTCAAAGAACCAACCAAGCACAGCCCTTACTTCTTCAGCAACCCAAGCAACTGAAAAGCAGACACAATGTACAAATGGTGCCCCTGCCATTTGGCTGTGGGCCCACTAGCCTGAGGCACTGCCTTTCCCTGGCACAGGCTCATGGGGAGTGGTTGTGGAAATGTGATTTTTATGAGTTACTTCCTCTTCCTTTTGATAGAAAATGAGTTTGAGATGATGGTGTGGGAGTGGGGACCTCGGCCACCAAATGGTACAAATGTTCCACCTGCAAGCAGCATTTTGAGCAAAGTACTCCTGTGGTTTACAAAGTTTTCTTTTAGTGCCAATGTATGGTCCATTTAATGTCAGATTAAAGCACCTTTAATCTTTGTTGTTGTTTTAAAATAATATATTTGTGAAGTAGATAAAAGAAACACTGGAAATAGGGTGCTTCTTCTGGAAGGTTCGAGTGTAAAACATACAAACAAGGCTTTGGTGGGTTTATGTGGCTTTGTAAGCAAGTCTAAAAATAAGAACTAAATATATAAAGCAGTTAGTTGTCTATCTTTTATCATTTTTTAACTCAGATCTGTATTTAACTCTTATTTATTTGTTCATTTTTACATTCAGAAGAAATACACTTTGAGCCTTGGCTAACATGATAGGATATTTTTTAATTGTTTTCTACATTTTAAGACATGGTTTCATCATTTTTGTAAACTTAGACCATTTTTGAATAGCCTCCCTTTCTTTTCCCATAGACCAATTACCACTCATGAGTCTGCAGGACCTCTTTTTACTGTATTCTTATAATAAATGTAAAATATTTGTAGCAAACTGTGCCTTGTCTTGTTTAATCTTTCCATCATGTTTATATTTCTCTTCCTTTTCCATATAAATATGCTCTGAGTAGAAGGAAAAGAAGGCGAGATTTCCATGGTAACTGGCCTCCTAGGGATGTAACAGTGCATACAAATTATTAGCTTTCAGTTTCTCTGTAATTAAGCTTATGAGGTCTGATGATAATGGGTGTGTGTTGCTTACAGTCCAATCACTGCTTCCTCTGTTAAGAAATCAAAACTGAAATGGAGTTCAAGTCCTAGTTCTCTGTGTGGGTTGGCTGTTTGCCAGGTTTTTTATGTTTTGGTTTTTGGGGTTTTGTTTTGCATTTCATAACAGGATTTGTTTAGACATAACACAAAAGATTTAGGGGGAAAAGGTGACTGAGAGAGGTTTGGGCCAGAAGCTGAAGCCTGCTTCTCTAAAGCAGGTTAGGTGTGTGTCCGTGCCCGTCTCTTACCAGGGCGGAGCTGGTCCCACAGCCGAGATATTTGACCTCATTTCCCTTCAATCAGCAGATCAGTAACCTTCCTAAAACTGCACGCTGTTATTTACACGGGTTTAGAGTGACATGTTCTTTCCCTCATTAAATCAAGGCCTATTCTCATCCCTGATCTTGGAATAGAAGAGTCAACCTCCAGCGCTTCTCAAAAACACACATGTTTACTACTCACAGGGCAGCCCACAGGCTTCTTAGGATAGGCAAAATGAATCCATGCAATCCCCTTTGACCTTCCTGCTTCTGCAGCACCCTGACCAGAGCTGCGTGTTTCCAGGCCCTCGGTGAATTCCTTTTCACCATGGCTCATAATCGTCTGTCTGGAGTTGCATCCTCTTCTCCAGCAATTTTATTTCTGGCACAGCAACCCAGACAACCTCTGTGCTTTTACTGACTTCAATTAATTAGGACCAGGTGCATCCATCACCAAGGAAGGTTGGCTACCTGACTGACATCCCATTCCTCAGGATGAACGAACAGCATCCCTGAAATGATCTTTCATCATCTTCCGGTATTTAAAGCCCTACACGTTATTGAACATTCCCCATCTAGCTGTTGATTTCTTCAGGCAGATGGTGGGGATGTTGCTTGCAAAAAAAACATAGATGTAAGAGCTAGTTTTTATTAAAAGCATTAATGGCTGCCCCTTCAATTAAAAACTGGGTCTAAATGAAGTGCTTTTCCAAACTCCCCAAAGCTAATACATGTGGAATGGCCAACACTTAGGCCAGACTCTGGTTATTACACCCAGGTAAGGCTGATAGCCGCGGGTTCCAAAGTCACCTAGTGTTGAAGCACGCACCAGGCTAGGAGCCAGGAAACTCAGGTTCTCAGCCTTGATCAGACTCTCTCTAGTTTTAAGCTTGAACAAGCCATATCACTATCTAAGCCACAATTTTCTCACTTACGAGGTTGAACTACTATAGTAATTAACTTTTTCCTCACTCTTTTGGAGGAAGGGAGGATGGCCTACTCCCCCTTCCCTAAAAGCATCCTGATTTTCTCCAGGGGGATTTCCTCTTCAGTATTTGGTGTGGTCTTGATGGAAAAGTAATTCCAAGCACCCACCTCCCATTACAGCAGCCAAAGGATCTATATCCTCCTTTATTTACCCAATTGGATCCTTTCTCCCAGGACTGAGTCTTGCAGGACAGGAGGAACAGCTAAGAGGGCATTCCTTAGAGCAGAGATCATTCCTCCTAGGAAAGTACTGCTATAATTCCTTCTTCCCTGCTCTCCAGAGCACTCTTCGTTTTTTCCATTCCCAAGCCTCGTTCTCTAGCCTCCCATTGACTTTGGATCCCTCGATAGCATTATGGCTAATTCCCTTTTACCTAAACCACTCATAGTCCATATTTCTGTTGTCTGCAGCCAAGAATCCCGACTGATGGAATAACCTCTAAGACCCTCTCCAGCTCTGAGATTCTGTGATCTCCAAGCTTTCTTGGCGGGGGGGGCATTTTGTTACACCTGAACACCAGCACTATGCACGGTGGGTTCTGTTCCTTTTCTTATTACAACGTGGCTGTCAAAGTTCAAGAGTGGTGAGAAAAGGAAAGCTCCCCAAAGGTTTCATCATTTAACCTGCTGCAGGTTATCCAAACTAAGCCTCTAATGTTTCCCCAGCTCTGGACTTCGACAATTCAAAATAATAAATGTTAACTTTGCAGTCTCCCCGTGGTGACCCACTGGTCACCATAGGATAGTTAAATGATAAGGTCAGTGGACTAGACATTGTGAGGGGCTAATTGATCACAGCAATATAAATGCCAAGAATTAACGGAAAAACAAATGTCACAGGAAGCTGAGGTACTGACAACCTTAAAATCTACTCTTTTCTGGCCTCTCCTTCCCACCTTTCAACAGGGCTTGGTCTTAGTCCTGTTCAGGAGGACCTTTCCTCTTTCCCTCTCCTGCAAAACTACGAAAACCACCAAACAATATAGCCCCAACCAAACGTTTCCTTATAGACCTAGGTAAAAGCCAATAAATAATTTAAGCCTGTTGGGTTTTCATCCCAAGCTAGTTTTCCAAGCAGCCCCTGGAGGCCTTCCCTCTCTGCCTGCTGCTCTCTCCTTGTCCTCCTGCCAGATGTCAAGGAATGATTATGACACAGTAACGTAGCACAGTGGGACCCTGCGGAGCACGCTCAGGACACACGTGCCTTATGAAGGGAGCGATCAGGGGATGGAGGATCTGCTCACTGGTGTCCCATCCAGGCTCACTCACAGTCTTAAAGACTTGTCATAGGGAAAACTGTCTCAGCCAGCCCCAAACCCAGAAAGCAGGCTTTTTTCTCCTCCAGGACTGCACACTTCGTTAGTCACTCAGAGAACACCAGTCACAGGTGCGAGTCTGGTCTGTTGTACTGCTTTTCGTCTCAACCAAGTAAGGGGAAGAGGGTGGCCATCTGCCCCAGCCAGATTAACCCCGAAATTTCTTTTTGTATCAAACTAAATCCATCCTCTCCCCTCTGTGGCTCTAATGTCTAAAGCAGATAGATTTACACACCGCTGCTCCTTCTTCACTTCGTGGCCCCCTCCCATTCTTCCTTTTCTTCTTCCTCAGGCCCCATCCTTCCCCATGGTCTGAAGTAAGAGTCCTCTATCAGGTATAGCCAACAGCATTTACCCCAAAGCAGCTGTTTCATGAATATAATCACTGGCCTATTTTAATGTGTATTCCTCAGATGCTATTTTGAGAAGACCAGACACCATTTATAAGACATTAAGCAGGAGGTAAAAGAGGAAAATTAGAAATAAAATCTAATTGTAAAGGGAAGAGAAAGAAAGAAATCAAATATCTGAAATTTGTTAATTACTACAATTAGGCAATAAGTTTCACTGAATCTCTTAACAACCAAAAAAAAAAAAAAAAGAATACTTGTATTAGAAAATGAAAAAAGCTGCAAATTCATGAACTAAGCATTCAACTTAAAAGGTCAGAAAAAAGTTATTCTAGGGCTTTATGTATTCTAAGACTAAATATAAAAGTCACAGCGGTGACTCTCAACTGAGGTTGTCCCCCAGGGGACATCTGACAATGTCTGCAGATGTTTTTGGTTGTCACAACCGGGGGTGCCACTGCCATCTGGTAGGCAGAAGACAGGGATGCTCTGCACAGCACAGGCCTCCACATTAAGGAATTATCTGGCCCCAAATGTCAGCAGTGCCATGGCCGAGAAACCATGAGTCCTGGGTCCTGACTGAATTTCTGTCCAGGAGCAGTGGAAGACTTTTCTTCGACTGGAAAAATCTTAAAGGAAGAGTGAAAGAAAAAACAATGAAAATGTCTTTAAACTTATTTTCCCTAAGTTGACATATTTGACTTTCTGCTTACACAGTGAAACAATCTAGAGGATCAAGAAAGCCAAGACTTGGTTCTTTAAAACCATCCTCTGATAAGATTTACCAAGAAAAAAAGAATAAACCATATTAGGAATGAAAAAAGTCGATATAAAAGACTATGGAAACAGCAGTGATTGAAAAAGCAGTAAGTGAATACTATGAACTTTATGCTAATAAGTTTGAAAACTTAAATAGAATTGACAAATTCCTAGGAAAAAATATAACTTACCAAAGCAAACTCAAGAAGAAATAGACACCCGGAATAGTTCTGTAACCATTAAAGAATTGAAATCAGTAGTCTAAAATCTTCCCACAGCATTTATCCCAGGAAATTGAAGACTTATTTTCATGCAGAAAGCTGTTCACAAATTAAGCTCTCTTCTTAATAGCCAGAAACTGGAAACTACCCAAATGTTCTTCAAGGTGAATTGTTAAGCAAACTGTGGTATGTCCATACCATGAAATACTACTTGGCAATGAAAAGGAGTGAACTATTGATACACACAACTTGGATGATCTTCTAGAAAATTATGCTGAGAAAAGCCAATCTCAAAGGGATGGATACTGCATGATTTAATTTACATAATACTCATGAAATAACAGGGATGGAGAGCATATTAGTGATTGTCAGGAGCTAGAAATGGGGGAGAAGGATTGGGAGAGACTCTAACAGAGTAAGGGTGAGGGAGTCTGGCAGTGATGGGACAGTTCAGTATCACAGCAGTGGTTTCACAAGGCTACACCTGTGAAAAATTGCATAGAGCTACACACAAACACATGAATGAATGCCTGTATACCCAGTGAAATCAGAAAAAGTTCTATGGATGGTACTCATGTCAAATTCTTGGAGGTGGCCAGGGGAAGCATGCACAGGATTTCTCTGTACATTCCTTTGCAATCTCTTGTAAATCTATATTTATTTCAAAGCGAAAAGTTTAAAAATTAATATATAGAGAAACAAGAATCTTCCCACAAAAACAAGCCTGGGCAACAAAGTGAGACCCTGTCTCTACAAAAGAAAAAATTAAAAAATTAGGCACAGTGGCAACTGGCTGTGGTCCCAGCTACTTGGGAGGCTAAGGCAGGAGAACTGCTTGAGCCCAGGAATTTGAGATTTCAGTGAGCTATGAGGACACCACTGCATTCTAGCCTGGGCAATAGAGCAAGACCCTGTGTCTCAAAAAAAAAAGTACAAAAAACCCCCAATACCTAGAGGTATAGGGTTCAGAGGTAATCTACTAAGTTTTTAAGGAACAGTCAATTCCTTCTTGCAAACTCTTCCAGACAGAAGAAACAAATACATTAAAATTAATCAGTTCATCAGAGGACATTATAAAAAAGTGAAAAGATAAATTATAAACTGGAAGACAATATGTACATTACATGTAACTGACAAAGAATTAATAATCAGTTATATAAAAGACTCCCACAGATTAAGAAATGATAGGTAACCCAAAAGAAAAACGGCACCCATTTCACAGAGAGAAAAGATGAGTGACCCATAAACACATGGAGAAAAAAACTCCACCTCATTAGTACTCAGGGCAATGCAAATTAAAACTATAATTACATATAATTTGATTCCTAAAAGGTTGGCAAAATATAAAGTTTGGATAATACTAAGCATAGATGAAGACATGGAATAAAGAGTAATACTTAGAGAGTGATGGGTTGTTCTGCGACTCAGCAATTCCTTTCTTAAGTATATGTCTAAGAGAAACATTTGCACATGTGTTCCAGGAGATATTTAAAACAAAGTTCATAACAGCATGGCTCTATGAAAAATAGAATAAATGGAAATGGAACAAGATAGAAAAAAGACCTTGAAATGTTTATTAACAGGAGAATGGAAAAATAAATTATGATATATTCTTATAGCAAAATATTGTACAGCAGTCAATTATTGAGGTACACTTGCTAGTATTAACATGAATGCATCTCAAAAATAAAATTTTGGAGGCTTCTACTTCTGCTTAGGATGAACAAAGCCACGAGAAAATGTCACTCTCAATGTAAACAATGAAAAAAATAAACCACAAAACCTAATCTTTTCTGACCATCAGAGAGCTGATGTAAGATAATCCAGTAAACTGTAAAGAGTTGACAAGTCCTTGGGGAAGATGTGAGACACATGAACTATTTCACCTTTGGCAGAGCACAGGAAGAGACAGCCACCACAAATGTGATTAAATAGAAAACAACTGAAATTATAACAAGTAAAGTACGAAATCATGTGACAGCCCTAGAGCTCCAGTCACAAGGGGCATCTGCATGCCCTTCCATGTCTTTTCCATGGATGTCCACCAGGTGTTCATGAGGGCAGGAGACCTGAGAGAACCCTTCTTGGTTGCTCAGATATGAAGAGACTGCCAAGACGTGAGAGTAGAGCAGGAGTATTAGGAGAAGCCATCAACAATCCTAGTCTAGCAGATGTACAAGACCATAACTGGCTGCTGGTACAGGACAGGCGAGAAACTTGGCCATGCCATAGACATTAGGCATTTCTGTGATTAAAAAGCCATCTACCTCTGAGGCAGAAAGTTCCCCTGTGCCCACATTGAATAGGACGTAGAAGTGGTTTGCCATTGGGGTAGGAAAAGGAATACTGAACAAACTCCACCCCTGAACTCAATGAAAATGGAAACATAAAATAACTTTTGTGGGATGTAACTACAGCAACACCTAGAGGGAAATTGATAGCATTCAATGCTTATACTAAAAAAGGTTTTAAATGAATGACCTAAAGAAACTAGAAGCATAGAGAACTAAATCCAAAATAATAGATGGAGGGAAACAATAAAGAGTAGAACTCAATATAACAGATAATAGGAAACCAAAAGAAAAAAAAATCAATGAAATTAAATACTAATTCTTTGGTGGGGAAAATCATTAATAAATTGGAACTAACCAATGGTCACACATGTGCATGCAGGGAAGTAAAAATCATTGGAAATCAAGCTGGGGTGGAGGAGAGGGGCAAAAAGCTACCTAACAGGTACAATGAACACTATTCACATGATGGGCACACTTATTATAGTCCTGACTCAAGATTCCGAAAGCTATCCATATAACAAAAATATTTGTACCCCCTTAATATCTTGAAATAAAAAACAAATCAATAAAAGCACCAAAGGTCTACCAGACTGATCAAGGGGAAAAAGGGGTAAGACAAAGATTACCAATGTCAGGAATATATTAGATCATTAAATATGAAATATCCGATTTCAAATCAAAGTGCAGTTTATTATATATCAAATAAGTAATGCAATTAATCAAAGTGTGTGCCTAAACTATCCACACAGTTTTGCCATCTTAATGGTAGCTTGCTTATGCCAGCAGTCAAGAAGCCTTCAGAGCGAGTGGTGATGAAATCGTGAAAGGTTTTTTCCACAACTTGTTGAGAATGGAATATTTTCCTTGCAAGAAGTGGTCCAAAGCCTGGAAGAAGTGGTAGTCAGTTGGTGCAAGGTCTGGCAAACACAGTGGATGACAGAGAGTTTCCAAGTCCAGCTTCTGTAATTTGAGCAGCACTGTTTGTTTGCAACATGTGGTATTGCAAGAGGATTGGCCTGTCTCTATTGATCAATCTTGGCTGCTTAATCATAAGTATCCTCTTCGTTTCATCCAATTGGTTGCAGTAGATATCTGTTGTAATCGACTGACCAGGCTTCATGCAGTTGTAGTGGATAATATCAGCACTGGACCACCAAACAGACATCACTGGCTTTTTTTGATTAATATTCAGTTTTGGACTGTGTGTTTGGCACTTCATCTTTATCCAACCATTGTGTCGAACACTTGCGATTGTTAAAAAGGATACATTTTTCAGCACACATAACAGTACAATGTAGAAATTGTTCACTTTTATGTCATGACAGCAAAGAAAGGCAAGCTTCAAGACAATTTCTCTTCTGATGCTCATTTAATTCGTGTAGAACCAATCTATCCAACTTCTTTACCTTCCCTATTTGTTTCAAATGGTCCAACATTGTTGGAATAGTAATGTCAAACCTTGCTGCTAAGTCACACATTGCTTGAGATGGATTCGCTTCCACTACAGCTTTCAGCTCATCATTATCCACATTGGTCTCAGGTCACCCATGTGGCTCATTTTCAAGATTAAATCACCAGAACGGAACTTCTCAAACCATTGATATTCTGTGTGTTCATTAGCCACATCCTTCCCAAACATTTCGTTGATGTTTCAAGCTGTCTGTGCGGCATTGGTTCCATGAAGGAACTCATATTCAAAAAATATGAATTTTATTACTTATCAATAGTTTCACAAAAATTGCTCTAAAAATTTTTTTTGAAAGATAATCACAAACCAAAACATGTGTTTGAAAGAATGAGGATGTACCTTCACAAAACAAAAAATAAATAAATAGAGTCAAAGTGAAATGTCAGAAATATTAACTGTCAAACTTAGTACTTAAGGAAATCGGATTTTCCATACTAAATAACCTAACAGGACAGTCCCTCTGACTCTGTACACATTAAAAGAAAAATAGGGAGATATTATTAATAAATTTATGCCAATAAGTTGCCAAATTACATAAAATCAACAAATATCTTGAAAGATACAAACTACAAAAGCTCAGTCAAGAAGGAATAGATAACCTAAATGGCTCTTTATTAAATAAAATGAATTTGTAGTTAAAAAACCTTCCCACATAGAAAACTTTAGGCCTGATGAATTCTACCAAACACTCATGGAATAAATAGTAATATTACACAAGCTCTTCTAGAATGTAGAAAAGGAGAAAATATTTCTCATGCCATTTTAAAAGGCCAGCATTATACTGATATCAAAACCACACAGGATATTTTAAGAAAACTCCAGACCAATATAACTCAAGAATATAGATACAAAACTACTTAACAAAATATTAGCAAATAAAATCTACTAATATATATAAAAAAAAGATAGTAAATCATGAACAAATGGGTTTTACTCCAGAACTACAAGGTTAGTTTAACAATCAAGAATTTTTTTTAAAGTTTTTCAAAGGAATTAACCATGTCAATAGACCAAAAAAGAAAATTCATATGACCATCTTATTAGATTCAAAAAAGTATTTGACAAAATTGAGTATCTCCTAGTGATAAAAAATCCTTAACAAAGTAGGAATATAAAGGAATATCCTCAATTGATAAAAGTTATCTATGAAAAACCTACAAATGTTTTTAACTTTCATCCTGTGATTTTGCTTAACTCAGCTTTTATAATTTATAATTACAAAAAAGCTGAGTTAAGCAAAATCACAGGATGAAAGTTCAACATAATCAGATTCTATGTACTAGCCATGAATAATTGGAAACTGAAATTTTTAAAAAAACCATTTACAACTGTATCAAAACATGAAAATTTTCAGAATAAATTTAACAAAATGCATGTAAGAACTTTACACTAAAAAAATACAACTTGTTGAAAGCTATTAATGGAGAAAGATGTCGTGCTCATAGATTGAAACACTCAATATTAAGATATTAATTTTCCCTAGCTCATCTGCAGATTTAATGCAAACTCAATCAAAATCCCAGCAGGCCACTTTTAGATACTGTTGAACTGATTCTGTAATTTCTGTGTAAAGCCAATGAACCTAGAATAGTGGAAAATTTTGAAAAAGGAGATGACTTACACTACCTAATTTAATATAAAACTACTATAAAACTGTTTACAAAACAATTTGGTATTTATACAAACATACAGATCAATGGAACCACATTGCGATTCCAAAACAGACCCACAAATAGGACATACGATCAATTGATCATGGTTCCTGAACAACTGTATATCTCTACACAAAAACATTGACTATGTGCCATGGAACCTTTGCCATTACTTCTCACCAAATAAGAAATAATGCTAAATGGATAATGGGCCTAAACATAAAGGTAAAATTATGAAACATTTAAAACAAAACACGGGAGAAAATCTTTCTGACCTTGGGTTAGGCAAAGAATTTTTAAATATAAAAAACATAAACCATAAAAGAAAAAAAATGATAAATTAGCCTTTTTGAAATTAAAAACTTCTGCTCTTTGAAAGATAATTTTAATATAATGAACAGAAATGACAGAGTGGGTGAAAATATTCATAGAACACATATTTGATAAAGGTCTCGGCTCCAGAATATCAATGGAAATTTTATACCTCACTAAAAGAAGACAACAACTCAGTTGCTAAAAGTAGACCAAAAAAATTTGAACCAATGTTTCAAAGAAAAATTATAATCACCAATAAGCACATGAAAAGATGCTCAGTGTTGCTAGTCATCAAAGAAAAATAAAGACTTCAAGGGGGAACACTGTACAGCCCATAGAACAGCTAAACTTTAGAAGGCTGACATTACCGCCACCGGCAAGGACGGAGGACAACTGTAAATCTCGTGTATGGCCGGTGGGGATGCCAGACGGCACAGAAAACATTTGGGGTGTTTCTTGTAAAGTTAAACATATACCTGCCATATGACCCAGCAAATCTACTTCTAGAGAGAAATGAAAACAAAAGATCACACAGAGACCTGTTTGCAAAAGCCTCATGCTAAGTGGAAAAAAAAAACAAACATAAGAGACGTTAAACCATATGATTCCACTTATGTGACGTTCTGGAAAAGGCAAATAAATAATGACAGAAAAGAGATCCGTGGTTGCCAGGGACCGATGTTAGACGACAAGGGGTCCACGGAAATTTCACAAGTGATGGAAATGCTGTTCCTCTTGATTGTGAGGATGATTATGCAGCTGTGTACATTTCTCAAAATTCATTTGAAATACATACCAAAAAGGTAAATTTATTTTTTGTAAATTATACCTCAATAACATAACTTAAAAAAATGTGAATGAAAAGTATCAGAAGAATACATACAATACAAGCCCATTTACATAAAGATCAAAACTTTGTATAAAAGTTTGGGGATACATAAGTATGAAGTTAATACTTCATAAGTCAAGGAAATCGACACAAAATTCTAAATTTGGGGTTCCCATGGGAGGATGTAAGTAGGATGGAGAGAGGTCCAAAAATCTTTAAGTCTTCCTCATCCTCTAACTTCTTAAGCTAAGTGATCTCTACATTGATATATTATTTTTCTTTATTTCTTATATAGTATATACTTTTATATGTATAAAATGGAAGTTAAAACTAAGAAGAAAAATAAATTGAGTTATAAATTTGTTAGAACTTTTTCTGTACTGAAACTAAAGAGACATTTTATCAGTTTTCCTTATATAAAGTATTATTTATTGGTTTAAAAATTTTCCTATGTGGAGACAATGCCTATAGTACCTTGTTTCTCTAAGAAGCGTCTCATATCTGCACACAGCAGAATTTTCCACTGAAATAGGACAGCAGGCCCTAGAATGTTCTATTTCTAAAATGTGTTTTGGGGAGCCATCCACGTGAAAGAGCATTATCTCCACCTGGCAGGCCTGGGGGACAGAGAGGACGCTTGGAAGGGCTGTCCTTCATGTCAAAATAATTGTATCTCCTTGTTTTCTCTCAACAATGTCAGAGCTTGGCTTGAACAGGTAGGTTCAGAGTATTAAGCGTGACACTTTGTCCACCTTTTTCCAACACTTAGGCCGGAACATGTTCCACTGCCTTGGTCCGGCAAATCGGAGTAACTGAAAGAGCTCACGGAGAGAGTGCACAGGGGACCGGGCAGTGAATAAAAGCCCCGATCGGGACAGCTCATAGGGAGGTGTTCAGCACTCAGCCTGCCTCCCCCACCTCCCAAGTCCCCTGCCCAAAAGTCTGGAGTAGACCGGTGCCATCTGCTTAATCCTCCTGAATTTGTCCATTCCACATTGATTCTTAAGCTGCCTATTTGCTGAGCTGCCGTACAGCACCCTCCACCCGCTGGAAGAGACCAGAGGCTTCGCAGATGTGGACTAGGATGGATTATGAGCAGGGAAAATAGTGCCATGACTGCAGGATGGCCAGGCAGGGGAGTAGCAAGCTGGGTAGTCGCTGGTCCTCTCGTAAATGTAGTCATGTGCCGCATGACATTTCAGTGAACAACAGAGCACATATACAATGGTGGTCCAGTGAAATTATAATAACCATATATTTACTGTATCTTTTCTATATCTAGGTATGTTTAGATACACAAATACTTTGTGCATTGTGTCACAATTGCCTACAGTATCCAGTACGGTGACATGCTGTACAGGTGTATACCCTAGGAGCAACAGGCTATACCATATAGCCCAGGTGTGTAGGTTATACCACCTACATCTGTGTAGGTGCACTCTACGATGTTCGCACTATGATGAAATCACCTAATGGCACATTTCTAAGAACATGTCCCTGTGGTCACTCAACGTCTGACTATATACTTCTCTGTCCTGAGCGGCTGTTTTCTAACTGCTGTTAGACAGTTTGCTCAATGCTCAAACTCACACCTACTAAGAAAAATTAAAATAAAAACTGCATTGAAATGCCATTTCTTACCTATCAGATTGGCAAAATGTCAAACTTAAAAAAACAAAAAACAGAACCAGCAGATTCTAAAATACCGGTATATACGAACATTTAAAGGACCTTGAACATCCAAACAATTCTACAGAAAAACAACAAAGTAGAAGGACTTACAGTAAGATGGTGTAGAACTGACACAAAGATTCACAAATGGATGAACGTTTGGCCAAAAGATCTGAGCAGACAATTCACAAAAGAAGATACACATGAATGGTGAATAAGCACCGAAAAAGCACTCAACATCATTAGTAACCAGGGAAACACAAATTAAAGCCATAATTAAATTCTACCACACATCCATTAGAACATCTAAAATTATGGACTGACCATATCAAGTGTTGGCAGGGATGTGAAGCAACTACAGCTCTCAGATGTTGCTGGTGGGAGTGTAAAATGGTGCAACCACTTTAGAAAAATCTGGCAGTTTTGAATAACAGTAAACGTGCACCTACCCTAAAACCCAGAAATTCCATTTATAGGTATTTACCCAAGAGAAATGAAAGCATGTCACACATCAACAAAAAATCAAATATTCTTTGAGTATTATTCATAACATCCAAAAACTAGTAAACTGGGTGTCCACAAGTACCATGTTTCCCCGAAAATAAGACCTACCCATAAAATAAGCCCTAGCAGGATTTCTAAGCATTTGCACACTATAAGCCCTACCCCAAAAATAAGACCTAGTGATCGGTGTGGCTACACAGCATGTCTGCACAACCCATGCATTTCGGCACGGAGCGGTAAAGACCAGCAGCCCTTGTCATCTGCCCCATCGTGACAGCTACTATCCCAGAGGTGACCGGAAAGGTGTGGGCAGCCCCACCAACAAGGTCGGCTCCCCCTGTCAGGTCCCGGCCATCCTGTGCGTGCTGCAAGCTGAGACTTTGAGGGGAAAATAACACATACCCTGAAAATAAGCCC
>CAUYPO010131027.1:0-18736 GCA_963574435.1 Cheirogaleus major | reverse complement strand
TAATTGCTTTCTATTTATAGTAGAGATGGGGTCTCGCTCTTGCTCAGGCTGGTTTCGAACTCCTGAGCTCAAACGATCCGCCCACCTCGGCCTCCCAGAGAGCTAGGATTACAGGCGTGAGCCACCGCGCCCGGCCTCAGCTAAAATTTTTAAGCTCTGGAAGAAAACATAAGAAAGTGCCTATCAAAAAAAAAAAAGGAAAGTGCCTATCTTAGTCTATTTTCTGTTGCTTATAACAGAATACGTATAACTGGGTAATTCATAAAGGAAAGGAATTTATCTCTTACTGTTACAAAGGCTGAGAAGTCCAAGGTCGAGAGGTTGCATCCGATTAGGGCCTTCTTGCAGGTGAGGACTTTCTGCAGGTGCTAGTTCAAGTCACTTTTCCCCTTTTTATAAAGCTTCCAGACCCACTCCCATGATAATCTATTGACCCATTAATCCATGAATGGGTTAATCCATTCATGAAGGCAGAGCTCTCATGACCCAATCACCTCTTAAAGGCCCCACCTCTCAATACTGTCACATTGGGGAATACATTTCTTTTTCTGTTTTTAATTTTAAACATTTTTAGTTTTTTTTAAGGCTAGTCAAGTGAAGCAGTGGGAATGGAAAAAGGAACAAAGAATAAATTTCAACAAGAGTTTTGAAGGGGACAAATATTCAAATCATAGTAGTACCTGTTGTGACATTGGAGTAGGCAGAGATTTCTTAGGGAAACACAAATCGCTGAGCATAAAAGAAAAATAATATTAATAAAACTGGACTTCTCTTTTTTTTAACCCCCACCCCAATAAAACTGGACTTCATCAAAAATATAACTTCTGGGCCGGGTGTGTTGGCTCACGCCTGTAATCCTAGCACTCTGGGAGGTCGAGGCAGGAGGATCACTCAAGGTCAGGAGTTTCAAGACCAGCCTGAGCAAGAGTGAGACCCCGTCTCTACTAAAAACAGAAAGAAATTATCTGGACAATTAAAAATATATAGAAAAATTAGCCAGGCATGGTGGCGCATGCCTGTAGTCCCAGCTACTCAGGAGGCTGAGGCAGGAGGATCGCTGGAGCCCAGGAGTTTGAGGTTGCTGTGAGTTAGGCTAACACCATGGCGAACTAGCCCAGGCAACAGAGTGATACTCTGTCTCCAAAAAATAAAAATAAAAATAAAACTTCTGCTTATTGAAAAACACAAAAAAATGAAAAGGCAAACCATAGGCTGGAAGAAAATATTCATAATATATGTATCAAACAAAGGACACTTACAAATATATAGTAAAAATACAAACAGCATAATAAAAAATGAAAAAACATTTAACAGACACTTCACAAAAGAAAATATATGAATGGCCAAAATACAAAGGAAGTGCTTAGCATCTTTGGTTATCAGGGAAATGCAAATTAAAACCTTAATAGGATACCATTTCACATTTACTAGAATGGTTAAAATTAAAAAGACTGACAACAGCAAATGTTGACATGAATATGGAGCAAATGGAACTCTCTTACATTGCTGGTAGGAGTATAAAATAGTACAACCACTTTGGAAATCTGACAGTTTCTTATAAAGTTAAATATACTTCTATCCTATGACCCAGCAATTCCATTCCGGTAATGAATGGAAATGAAACCATGTCCACAAAAACACTTGCACAAGAATGTTTATAGCAGCCTTATTCATAATAGTCAAAAACTGGAAGCTATTCAACAGTCCAACAAAGATATCAAACAAAAGAATAAATCAAGGCCCAGTGTGGTGGCTCATGCTGGTAATCCTAGTACTTTGCAATGCGGAGTTGGAAGGATCACTTGAGGCCAGGAGTTTGAGACCAGCCTGAGCAACGTAGGGAGACAGAGTCTCTACAAAACAGTACAAAAATTAGCCACGCATGGTGGTGTGAGCCTGTGGTCCGAGGTACTCGGGAGGCTGAGGCAGGAAGATTGCTTGAGCCCAGGAGTTTGAGATTGCAATGAACTGTGATGACAACACTGCATTTCAGCCCAGACAACAGAGCAAGACCCTGTCTCAAACAACAACAACAAAAAGAATGAAAGCGCGTGGCATTATCCATGGTGATAGAAATCAGAGCAGTGTTTGCCTAAGGGAGGTAGAGATTGTCTGGAAGGAAAGATAAAAATTTCTGGAGTCATGGAAATGTTCTATAATATATCTTGATTGGCTATGTAAGCATATAGACTTATCAAAACTCAAAAAATATACACTTAAGATAAATTACCTTGTAGGTAAGTTTTATTTCCAAAAAAGAAAGAAAAAAGCTTTACAGTTAAAATAGAAATGATTATTTCTATTGTCAATACCATGCATACTATATACTATTTCATATATATGACTTAAAATTAAGTGCATAATTTTTTTCTCAACAAACATTTATCATGCATCTACTGTGGGTCAGCCACTGTATTAATAGTAGTTGTAGGGATGCAAAGATGAGTAAAGGAAAGTGGCTGGGCTCAAAGAGCTCAGTATCTAGCAGGAGCCATAAAAATACAAGAGATTCTTTAAGTGGTAATATAGAAATAGAGGCCGAGTGTGAGACAAGTGCAAAGGAGGGAAGAAGTGATTCTGATCTGCTGGGGTTAGAGAGATAGGACCAAAAAGTGAATAAACTTTTGCAAAGGGAAGAAGGATTTTTCAGGTCAAGAAAACCTCATGAACTGAGGTACAGAAGCATGAGCCTTCATGACATGTTTGCAAAATTTTAAGTAGCCCAATGTGAGTACAGTGATGGGAGAGAATATATTTTAATGATGGGGCCAGATTGTCAGAGTTTTAAATGCCACATGAAGGAGTTTAGATTTATAGGCAATAAGGGACCACTGAAAGCTTTTAGACAGGAATGACATCAATTCTATGTTTCTGTGTTTTAGAAAAGAATACCTGGTAGTAGTAAAGAAAAATTATTAAAGTTGGGTAGAGATTAGAGGCAGACTTAACAGAAAGGGATTGTAAGAATTCAGTAGTCATTTATTTTTAAAAAATAGGTATTTATTAGAATTTTATGACTAACTATTTGGTTATTCCTATTTCTTTTCTTTTTTTTTTAATTAACAATAGGAATCCAGAAACCTTTTGGACCACCACAGGAATGTTTCCCCAGGAGTTTATTATTTTTTTTCACAAACATGTAAAGATTGAAAGGCTTGTAATCCAAAGTTACTTTGGTAAGCAAATTATACATTAATTTTCTTTTTTTCTTTTTTTGGTGCTCCAGCTGAGGCTTGTACATTAATTTTCATCATTCTTTAATTTTTCCATCAGCAGAAGGCACAGAAGTAAACTTTTGGCAAAACACTAGTTTTTCCTTACAGCATGGAATCCAGTTTATTGCTGGAGTGGGAGGGTGAGGATTATGGGTTAACTGCCTTGAGCTCAATTAGCCTCTCAGAAGCTGCAAATTTGAAACTCTTCCAAAACACATAATAATTTCCATGCAATTTACTATGTGAAAGTGTTTGGCAAAAGGCCTTATTATGAACATAAGCCAGCTTGCCAGAATGCTAGGTTCCATAACATCTTTATTCTAGATTCATTTGGCCTGGGGCTCTCTGTAAAATTCTTGCTTAAAATTGTATAACCCTAATTATTGACACTGAATAGTTTTGTTTCTTCTATTGCTAATGGCATTTTCTGAGGGATTTAGGAGGAGAATCTCCCATTGGAACATTATTCTAACCCTATCTATGTTTGTTTATTTATTTACTTATTTTTAGAGACAGGGTCTCACTCTGTTATCCAGACTGGAGTACAGTGGTGCAATCAGAGTTCGCTGCAGCCTGGAACTCCTGAGCTCAAGCAGTCTTCCCACCTCAGCTGAGTAGCTAGGACTACAGACACGTGCCACCATGCCGGTTCATTTTTGTAGAGATGGGGTCTCACTGTGTTGCCCAGGCTGGTCTCAAACTCCTGGCCTCAAGAAGTCCTCCTGCCTCAGCCTCCCAAAGTTCTGGGATTACAGGTGTGAGCCACACTGCACCAGGCCTATTTTGTAAGGATAAAGTGTATCAGACAAAATCATAGCAGAAAACAAAATACCTCCCAGATGGTTCAAATGAAGAGGCTTTATTGATGGGACTGCTTACAAAATTATGGCCTGGGTTAAGGGAAGAAACAAGAGATGATAAGGCCCTCAGAAACTAGCTGTAACATAAAGCTGTCACCGCGCCTAGGACAAGGGAAGGAAATAGTGCTATCAGAGCCCAGTGAGAGCTGGAGCCTGTGCAGAAGGGCTTGCCGTGCAGGAGCCGCAGGCATAAGGGAACTGTTGAATATGCGGCACTGAAGCAGAGAGGGAGTGGAGATCAATTAGCCTGACCTCGCTTTCCGACTGCCCTTCAGTCTCCCTCATGCCTCCTATTGGCCAGATCCAATCAGAAGCCAGTGGGTGAGTGAGTCCAGGTGATATAGTTCACAGAGATCAGGCCCTCACAGCACAGAACAGGACAGAGAAGGGGAGGAAAGAATCTGGAGTGGTATAGACTGGGTTGGAGGCAGTGGAGAAAAACCAGCGCAGAAGGAAGATGACTGCATTCCTGATAAGTCTCTCTCCTGCCATTCATTGTAGACACTTTGGAGTCAGGCAGACCTAAAGTTTGAATTCCTGTTCTGGCACTTACTAGCTGTATATCATTTAACACCTTGCCTGGCTTCTCTAAGCCTGTTTTCTCATCAGTAAAGTAGGTTAATATACCTTTCTCAGAAGATTGCAGTCAAGAGGGAATGAATAAATATGCGTGACTCATCGTAAGTTCTCCATAAAAAGGCTTACGACCAAGACCACTAATAGGATTATTATTATTATCAGTATACCAAAAAATCTAGATGATACCACATTTTAAAAAGCTCTACTAGAGCTGAGCGTGATAGCTCATCCCTGTAATCTCAGCACTTTGGGAGGCTGAGCAGGATTGCTTGAGGCTGGGAGTTTGAGATCAGCCTGTGCATCATAGCAAGACCCTGTTTCAACAAAAAAATTTAAACAAAAAATTAGCCAGGTGTGGTGGCGCATGCCTGTAGTACCAGCTACGCAGAAGGCTAAAGGAGGAGGATTGCTTGAGCCCAGGAGTTCAAGGCTGTAGTGAGCTGTGATCGTGCCACTGCACTCCAATCTGAGTGAGCTCCTGTCTCTAAAAAAACAAAACAAAACAAAAAATGCTCTCCTTGTTCTATGTTGTATCCTTGCAAATGTTTATAAGATTATAGTTACACAAAACTACATTTTACCTTAGAGATTTATGGCAAAACACAGAGTAACTTCCAGAACATGGTGTTCCTGCTCCCAGTACTCTTGTGTAGTCCCACCAATGTATGGCAGTCTCAGGCAGAGGGAAAAAAATAGGGACAAAAACACAGAATCAAGTAGATAATTAACACTTTATTTATTTTGTTGTTTTACAATGTCAGTGCATACCTTAAAGATTGAAAAGAGCACATCTAAAGAGCCAGTTGATTTTGAGCAGTGGATTGAAAAAGGTATGTGCTTGTTTTACCAGCATTGTTCCTGAGCTAGTTATTTAGAAATGGATAATAAAGTTTTTAGAGGTGAAATGTCATAATTTCTTAGACTTCCTTTAAAATATGTAAGCAAAAAAATTTAGATAAATCCACTATGGTGAAATTTCAGTAATTATAAAATCTAGATAATGGGTATATATTGGAAGTTATGTTCTTACTTCTTTTATATATGTTTGAAATTTTCTAATTTTTCATAACAAAAAAAAACAAAGCAATGAAAAAGAGCTTATTATTAACTTCTGATGGAGGAATTATAGAAGAAAGAAAATATAATTACAATTATTACTTATTTCAGCAATAAATAACATTTATATAGATCTAATAATGTAACTATTAAGTATTGATTTCAGAATTGAGAGGAAGGAGAAGTTGTAGGAGGAGGAGGAGGATATTGGTTTAAGAAACCTAAATTTTCATCTACCATAATACAAAGTCAGTAAAAAATTTATAAACATAAAAAGCATATAAACATATTATAATTCCAGGAAAAACAGCTTAAAGAGTTGAAAATGTTTACTTCTAGGGAGAGGACTAGAGGAGAAAGAAGTGATAAAGCAGGGGATTACTATTTTTTCATTATCTCAAGAGAAGGGTTAGGAAACAGAAACACAATCTTACTTCCTAGAGACTTCCCTTTTAGTACTATAGGGTTTTTAAATTATGTATATTAATTATTTTTATATAAATAAAATGTTTAATAACATCAGTAGCTATATTATATGAATCAAATATTCATGTTTCTAAAAGAATGTTTGGTATGATTAACTCATGACCAAATAAATTAATTTACCCCAAAATTACATAAGTAAAAGTTTTTTAAACTTGAATACCAGAAAAGATCACCTCATGGGCTACACAATTCTGCATCATAGCGTACATTCACGGAGAATCTAAGCCCAACTTGTTACCCACGGGTGTGGTAAAATGTCTCCTTTCAGGCCTGCAATTCCTGTTAGTAGCTTGATCCGTAAAAGAGATTTTCATACTTTATCAATTCCTTACTTTATATTCCTTTACCATAAATTATATTTGCATTTCTTTTTGCTTATGCTAACTATATTTTATAGCTCATAGTTTACTGTTTTTTTAACTTTATATCAAATGTCTCTATTTTTACATCAAATTTCAGCCCCAAAATACTGACATTCCTTTAAATCTGGTCCTAATTTATAGTTTACCAGATATCATGCTTGGCTGAACATAAATTTCAGTAGCTATCTTCATGTATTTTCAGCCTTAACTCATTTTTGTTGAATTTGTTTTTTAGACTTCATACACACTGAGGGGCAGCTTCAAAATGAAGAAATTTTGGTAAGTAAATATACTTTGTAGAAATAAAAATTATCTTTAACCAGCATAGTGTATTTAGATTTTAAACCTATCTCCATAGTCATAGAGTTAATAAATATCCTCATGATATTATAGGTTCTGTACTTAATCAACGAATAGAGAAGGTTATTCTCAATAATACTATAAGCTAAATGTAGCATTCATAAATTACACTTTTATCCATCATAGAAATAGTGGCAGCAAAGATGAAACAGAGTTCATTTTTTGTTTTCTTTTTCTCATTCATTTTGAAGTATTTATTTGCTTTGCTTAGCTTTCTTTCATTTGATTCTGTAAGCCTTTTAGAACAGGAATCAAAAAAGGTCGAGATGCCAAAATTGTATGTTAATTTAAGCATGAAAGGACAGGGGGATTCAGATAAGGGGAGCTAGAGCATAGGATCAGCAACAAATAAGCCAAAGAGAGATGAGGTGAAAAGAGAACCGGTATTTTTCGACAACATTCCATCTGGCTTTGCTTGTCAAGTGAAATGAATGCTGGTTGATGAGGAAGCTGCTGCCTCATCAGGAGTTCCTCTATCCTGCTGGTTTGTCAGGCCCTGACTTTAGACAGACACAGAAAAGGAAAACAACTGAATGTGTATTTTTTAGGTGGTAGTGTTTGGTTTCTCTAAATGAGGGTTAAAGTGGCACCTTGTCCATTAAGTTTACTTCTTCACAACTTGCCAGAAACTACTATTAAATCAGCGTTTCAAAAGATTATGTAGGAAGTTTTTGAATCCCATTAATTCCCTTCTCTCCTACCAAAATTTGCCCAATAACCCAGGAGGCCAGTGAGATCTCAAAAAATGATTAAGTATACTGAATTTTATCTTCTTGTTTTTTCCATCTTTACCTAGTGGGTTATGATTAGTAAGCCTCTGCTCTCTTTGGTATTTTGTTTCAGGGCTCACTGTAGATCAGAGAAGGTTGCAGCATTATAGAAAATCTGTGAAATAGTAAAGGGGAACGGGAGGCTGGAAATCACCCATAATTCTTTTTACCCTGTCACAACAGCGTTTACGGACTTATTTTCTTCTAGTTGTTGACCATATGTGTCACATAGAATAATAATGTATGAACGATTTTGTATCATTTTTTTCTACTTAATATTATATACAAGCTTCATATTTATAATTTTAAAATATTAATAACACTTGCCTGTTGGCTTACATTTAAACTAATTTTCTTTTTCCTCCTTTTGTCATTATAGTAATACACAGGGGACATCTTTTGTATGTTCCTGCTACCATGACCTTCACATTTTTGATTATTTTCTAAGATTAAATTTCAGAGAATAGAATTAACTGGGTACAAGGGTATAAACATATTTATAGCTTTTTAAATATATTGCCTAATTGCTTTCCAGAGAAATTATGTACATGTAAAAGTATAGTCATGCTTCAGGGTAACATTAATCAAAGGAAACCTCTTATCATGAAAAATACTTTCGAAAGATACTTTTAACATTAATCAAAGGAAACCTCTTATCATGAAAAATACTTTCGAAAGATACTTTTAAAAAACTGATCAGAAATGTACAGTGGCAATTTTTAGCTCCATCTGCTATATTCATCAAACCTAGGCTGATATTTTGGCTTATAGAACTACACTAGAACAACTATTATATGTGGCTGACCTCTCTTGGGGATATTGTACCTTATATATTGGTTTTTTCCCCAACATTGACATCTCTAATATTTATTGTTATATATTTATTTTTTCTTTTTTTATATATATTTTTAATTTTTTTTATTTTTTGAGGTCTTCTAATGAGGACTGGAAAACCTGCTAGACAAATTCTAAAAGAGCTGTAAGACTAATATATTGTTATATATTTAGAATATTACTCTTGCATCAAACCCTTTCTTCTGCTAACTGCTTGTTAACGGTTAACCAGGATTGCTAAAAACATCCATGTTGATTTTTCCCCACAGGCACGTGATGGTTACGCCACTTACTTGAGATTCATTATTATTTCAGCCTTTGATCATTTTGCATCTGTGCATAGCATTTCTGCAGACGGAACAGTAATCTCAGATTTTGCATGAATTCACTTGCATGACTTTTTAACAATATATTTATTTAAACATGAAATTGTCATTGATAATACTTTATTAAAAGGAGTTATATGAATCTGTTTCAGTTTTTATTTATATTCTCTTCAATATTTAGGGTAAATAAATTTTGGTTTTATCAGGCAGCAGTGCTGGCCACCATGGAGAGTATGAGACAGCTTTGGCTTCAATATACAGCTTACTCAAGGAAGTGATTATATATGAAAATTTAACTTATAATACATTGTATCCCCACAGCATCTAATACAGTGCTCTTCAGTCTCAGTGCATTAATTTTTTAATTTATTGATTGATCGACGCAAAGGGCTAAGTGAGCAATATAGACAGAAAACAGTGTAAGAGTTCAGAGAAGAGAAAATACTTATGGGAAGACTTCATTAAGGTCATGGAACCTTAGCTGGGCCCTATAAAAGAAGTTATTTTATTTTTTCTTTTAATTTTATTCTGATTTTGAAAACCTCAGAGAAGAGTTAGGAAACATAATCTTACTTCCACAGATAACCATTACTGGTTTTATTTTATATTTTTTGATATTTCCAGGAGGGAAGGAACAAAGTAGGACAGATTGGGTAGCAGTAAGACTTCTCTGAATATATCTTACTATATAGTTTTGACTTTGGGAATATAAATAACTAATATAGCTAAAAATTAAATTTAAAAAATTATAAAATATCTAAAACAAAGAAATGTGTGAACCTAACTTTATTACAAGTTGGTAAATTTAACACACAGGAAAAGATCATTGGTTTAAGTGGCATAGTATTTTGTCTGTGCAGTGTGTATTAGTTTCTTAGGGCTGCTGTAACAAAGTACCACAAACTTGGTGACTTAAAGAAATGTATTTTCTCACAGTACTAGAGGCTAGAAGTCCCAGGAACCCTGTTGGCAGAGTTGGTTCATACAGAAGGCTCTGAGGGAGAGTCTAGTCCATGCCTTTCCTTAGCTTCTGGTGTTGCGGGCAATCCTTGGCATTCCAATCTTTGCCTCCATTGTCACATGGCATTCTCCCTGAGTTTCTTCACATCATCTTCCCTCTGCATGTCTGTGTCTGTATATCTTCTCTTCTTATAAGGATACCAGTCGTATTGAATAAATGGCTCACCCTACTCCAGTATGACCTCATCTTAACTAATTACATCTGCAATGATGCAATGCTATTTCCAAGTAAGGTCACATTCACTGGTATTGGGGATTAGGATTTCAACATATCTTTTGGGGGGACACAAGTCATCCACAATACAATCTTAGTGGAGTAATAGTTAATTTTATGTATCAACTCGGCTGTGCCGTGGTGACCAGGTATTTGGTCAAACATTATTCTGGATGTTTCTGTGAGGGTGTTTTGTGGTTGAGATAAACATTTAAATCAGTAGACTTTGAATAAAGCAGATTGTTCTTCATAATGTGGGTGGGCCTCATCCAGTCAGTTGAAGGCCTTAATAAAACAAAGACTGACCTCCCCTGGGTGAGAAGGGATTCTGCCAGAAGATGGCCTTCAGATTTGAACTGCAAGATCAGCTCTTCCCTGAGTCTACAGCCTGCCAGCCTGCCCTGTAGATTTTGGGCTTGTCAGCTTCCATAATCACATGAGCCAATTCCTTAAAATAAACCTGCCCCCTCCCCATATTATATACACATTCTATTGGTTTCTTTCTCTGGAGAATCCTGACTAATACAGATTTGAGTAAAGACAGGTAAAACTCTAAGGAAATTTTATACTTCATTTAACTAATTATTGGTAGTAATATTATCCTGTATCTTGAAACTATTTTAATATCCTATATGTTATAGAATAATGCAAATAAGTTATGTTAATGTGGTTAGGAATCAAGATTATAGTTTATAAGAGATGCAACTATAAAATCAAAGAAATTAAGTAAATTCCTCTCTGGTTTAATTTTAATTGAAAATATCAGTATAAATTCCCTCTCTTTTTTAAGAATACGTATTTTAGTCAGCAGATTTGCTATTGTCTTGTTTACCAGGTGTGCACAGTGGCTCACACCTGTAATCCTAGCACTTTGGGAGGCCAAGGTGGGAGCTTTGCTTGAGGCCAGGAGTTCAAGACCAGCCTGAGCAAGAGCAGGACCTGTCTCTACAAAAAATAGAAAAATTAGCCAGGCATAGTGACATGCACCTGTAGTCCCAGCTACTCGGGAGGCTGAGACAGGAGAATCGCTTGAGCTATGATGATACCTCTGCACTTTAGCCCAGGCAACAAAGTGAGACTCTATCTCAAAAAAAAAAAGAAGAAGAAGATATATTTCTTAAGTTTGTCTACTGAAAAATCTAGAAGCAGTGACATCCAAGTATCAGTGAGCATGTCAGATACCCAAATTGTGGTCTCTATATATCTTTCCCATTAATGGAAGCCAAAGTTGTTTGGAGAAACGGTTGATTCCAAATCCGGGACAAGAAATAGACAAGATGAGCCTGGGACATTTTGTTGTGCCAGAAAGTAAAGACTAATAGATCATTTCATTCAAAAGGAATCAGAAGCCAACCTGAAGGTGCTTTTGGCAAAAATGGGGCAATTTGAGCAGAAAAAAAATCCTACAGTTGATCGAAACCATTCTTAATATATTTAAAAATGAATTCATATTGATATAAGAGAAAGAACACAAAAGAACAAAACAAAACAAACAAAACCTTCATTGGACTCCATGGGAAGTGGATGAAATCTTAACTGAAAGGTTAATGGAGAACTTTATAATGCAGGGATCTGGCTATTACCACCAGAATCCACCAATCTACTCAAAATGAATTAACCAGTGTATCAGCTTTGCTCTATTACAAACTGCTTCAGAACATACTTGCTTAAAGCAACAATTTCATTTGCTCACAGTTCTGTGGATCTGCTGGCAGTCTTTCTGGTTTGTGCTTGCTTTGCTATCTCTATGGTCAGCTGGCAACTCGTGTAATCTAGAGAATCTAGGATGACTTCACTCACATGATTTTTGGTTCACAGGTCAGTTGGTCTAGGTGGCCTCAGCTGGGACTATTCATCTCTGCTCTAAGTTGATTCTCATCCTCCAGCAGGCTAGTCCAGGCTTCTTCAGATGGTAGTCTCAGCATTCTGAAAAGTAGCAAGAAAGGGAAAGCCTCAATGTACAAACACTTCTCGAGCCTCTGCTTGCCAGCAGATTTGCCATTGTCCTGTTTACCAAATCATGTCACATGGCCAAGCCTAGAGTCACAACAAGAGGGGTCGGCCCAAAGGTGTGAATACAAGGAGGTATAAACAGGTGGCCAGGGGGGAGCTATTACTGCTACAGTTTACTAGTAATACAATCAAACACTGTACCCCTCCTGAGGTGATACTATGTGGCGCGCACAGATCAACCTGTGAAATACTCTTCCAAAATGATTGAACCGAATCTAATCAAACTCTAGAAATAAACATTTTCAGGAAATTCCAGGGATAGAGGAACAAGTAAAATGATACCACAAGGAAACAAATAGACTAGTAGCCATTAATGCCTCTCACTGAAATGTCCAGATCTGTGCTTTTCCTGCACGTGGTAAGATGTACTTCCTGGCCTTCTTTCTTTGGGTAGTGGCATGTGACCAGTTGTGGCCAATGAGATGAGTTGTGGCCTAATTGACTTTTAGGGTGAGCATTTAATTGCCTACATGAGACCCTTTAGAGCTCTTTTCTTCATCTGCCATGAAGACCAACAATGTTTTATGTAGTAACTACTTTATCTGTCTGGGACTGGGAGTGAGACTGATGTTAATAGGTGGCAGAGCTCCCTGTCCGAGATGGACAGATAGAAGGAGTGAGAAATAAAGCTTCATTGTTTTAAGCCAATGAGATTGTGGAATTGCTTGTTACCACAGAATAATCTAGCTTATCCTAATTGATAAAAACACAAATCTAGAATATGGCTCATCCTACAGGACAAGTGACCTGGTTTCTTCAGCAAGTCAGTGGCATAAAAAATGTTAATTAAGAGGGTCCATTCCAGATTCAAAGAGACATAAGAGTCCCTATAACCACATGTCATGTGGATCTTGATGCCTACTGATTTGAATAAACAACCTGAAAAGGGGCATTTTAAGAAAATTGAGGAAATTTGCTTGTGGACTGGGTGTTATTGTTCATTTTGCCAGGTGTGATACTGACATTATATAAGAAAATGCCCATGTTTTTCAGAAATTTGTATGAAACTATGTCTGGATGAAATGGCATGATATCTGGGATTTGCTTTAAAATACTTAAGCGAGATTTTTTTATAATGGAAAAGGGGTTAGTTGAAGCAATGTGGCAATAAATTACTGAATCTGGGTGATGGATATATGGAGGTTCATTGCACTAGTCTTTCTACTTTTATAGTATACTTAAATTCTTTATAATAAAGAATAAAAATAAATAATGCTACAGAGGACACCCTTGTGCATAAATCTTTGCCTGCCTTTCAGATGATTTCCTTAGATGAGATTCCAAGAAGGAAATTAATGAAAGTTAGGAACAGTTTTAAGGTTCTTGGTACTTCTTGATATATTGCTTACCAAGATTTGCTGCACAGATTTACTCTTGGAAAGATAGGTTTTTAGATACGTGGAGGAAAGTAGGGAAGGCATTTCAAGAGCAATATTGGTATAATGAAAGATGTGAAGATGAGTACTCATTTATAAAACATTTGGGGAAAGATGAATAGGAAAGTCTGGCTAGAGCGAAGAATAAGTCTAAAACTGAAACTTACAGCTGGATCACAGGCCTTTAATGTTTTCAGATATTTTCCTGTAGCACTGGAACCATTTAAGGTTTTTGAGAAGGAACGTGACTTAGTGCAATTGTATTTATGTTCCATAAAATGAAATGCTGAGGATTTTCTTTTCGCCAAGTTTCTAAACTGAAATGTCAATGACTCTTTGAATAAGAAACACTGTTAAGGCTTGCAGATTGCTGGAAGGGATCTCCAGAGATTACCTGAGTGATCTCTTTGGCACAAGCCTAGTGAGTTATCTTGAAGTCATTTTTCTCTGTCTGTCTTCTGTGGATGCAGAGAACAAGTGATCAGTGTAGTACTTGTGATCCCATTTTATGTATGACATTTGAAAACAGCAAGCTTTGCCTTCGTTTTCCTGTCCTTTAAAAAACTCATTTTCACCTTATGAAACCGCTCCAAATTTCAGGAAATAAATATGACATGTGGCTTTACCTTTTTGCCTTGTTTTGTTTTTCATTGCTGAACCTCATCTTCTTAAAGTCTCGTTTGTCCTCAGTTGATATCTGTTTTCCCTCTCATTTGGCCTTTTCTCCACCTGCCCAGGGCCTCCTGACTGTCGTTGCATTGTGTGCTGTGTGACTTAGGCTTTTGTGTTTGCTGTTTCCTCTGGTGTCTGTTTAGCTAGCTTCCTCATTTACTTCAGATTGTTACTCAAAATTTCCGGCTCAGTGAGGCTTTCTCTAGCCTCCCCTATCTGAAGATATAGTGCCCCTCACCCTTGCAAAAGAAACACATTCCATCTTCCTTTCTTGCTTTATTTTGCTCCTTTCTTGAGTTAGGGACCTGAGATAGCCACTTTGTGTTCTGTGCTTCTGGGGTTCTTATATGTTACTCCTTTTTTCTAACTTTCATTAAAATTCAATTTAAATTTTTCTTCCTTTAATGATATCCCATGCATTCTATGAAAGATGAGGGCAGTCCTGCCTCCTTTCAAGTGTGACTTTCTTGGGCACAGGATTCAATTGATTGAATTGTCCTAGGCTCTCACACCTTTATAGGGCCAGCTGTGCTCATCACTGCTTCACATGTAATTTTCTTATTTATCATGTGTATCATGTTTACTGTCTCTTTCCCTCACTACATGTAAACTCCACAACAATAGAGAGTTTTGTTGCTTTTGCTCATGATTATATCCTCAGAGCTTGGAATAGTGCCTGGCACATAGATTTCAATAAATATTTGTTGACTGAATAAATGAACATTGTCCATTTATTTGCATGTCTGTATCTCTTTATACTGTGGGATCCTTGAGGAGCTTTTAATAAAGCCACCCAACAGTATATATACAGTATTTTGGATCACTTAACTGTGGGCTAATGTCAATTATAGTGCCTTGCGTAAAGTTAAACAAATCAATATTTATTTAAAGGGATGGATAAAAAAATAAAAGTCTAATAACCTTTTAACCAGGTAACCAATCAAGGCAAAGAACTTTTACAAAAATGAAAATCACTGTGTTTATCAATTACTTATACAGATTTTTTTTAAAGCTTTGAAGTTGTGAGTCCTATCTCAGGAATACCCCTTTGCAAGTGGGCTTCACCTTCTACATGATGTTCCAACAGTCCACTGTGACTTGATCCTGATAGTGAGCCTTCTAAAACTGGTCCCCAACCCCCAGGCCTCACAGTACCAGTACCAGTCCATGGCTTGTTAGGAACCGCAGCAGGAGGTGAGTGGCGGGTGAGCCAGCAAAGGTTCATCTGTACTTATGGCTGTTCCCTTTTGCTCGCATCACCGCCCGAGCTCTGCCTCCTGCCAGATCAGCCACAGCATTAGATTCTCATAGCAATGTGAACCCTTCTGTAAACTGTGCATGCGCAGCATCTAAGTTGGGTGCTCCTTGTGAGAATCTAATGCCTGATGATCTAAGGTGGAGCTGAGGTAGTGATGCTAGCACTGGGGAGTGATTGCAAATACAGATTATCATTAGCAGAGAGGTTTGACTGCACAATAAATGTAACGCACTTGAATCATCCCAAAACCATCATTCCACCACCCTGGTTTGTGGAAAAATTGTCTTCCATGAAACCGGTCCCTAGTGCCAAAAACGCTGGGGACTACTGTTCTAAAAGAAAGTGTGTGGCAGTGTACAAAGTTTTAAACATGCATATAGTCTTTGACACAGAAATTCTATTTCTAGAATTATATCCTCATGAGATCATTAGATAAGGGACAAATGGGCGAAGATTCATAGCAATGCTGTTTATAAGATAAGAAAACCCAGGCCAGGTGCAGTGGCTCACACCTGTAATCCTAGCACTTTGAGAGGCTGAGGCAGGAGGATCGCTGGAGCCCAGGAGTTCGAGACCAGCATGGGCAACATACTGAGACACCATCACAACAAAAAATAAAAATAGCTGGGCATGGTGGCATGGGCCTGTAGCCCCAGCTACTCAGGAGGCCAAGGCAGGAGGATCGCTTGAGCCGAGGAGTTTGAGGAGTTTGAGCTATGATGACACCTTTGCACTCTAACCCAGGTGACAGAATGAGACCATGTCTCAAAAAAAAAAAAAAAAAAGAAAAGAAAAGAAAGAAAACTGGAAACTACTATGCATCCATACCTTAGGAAGTATGATATATACAGATAGCATATATCATACTTTTTAATGGGATATGAATTATATATAAATATAGAATGGATACTTCTGGTTAGAGATGGTGAAGTGAAGAGATTTTTACTCCATCCTCAAAATTCATTATTCACAACAAAAAGAGTTAGGAAAGAAAAAATGTCATCATCAAGAAAATAGTTATAACCTCTAACATCAAACTGGGACACATACTCACTAAGTACTGTGAAATCAGGATTTTGGTGAAGAAAGAAGCTGAGAACTGGCATATGCTCTCCAAAAGCTAGGGACTTTCCTAAACATGTCATAGTTAAGAAAGGCTTATCCAGAAATCCTTCGATTAAATTGAATAGGGCTGCAAGTAGCTTCAAGAGGATAGAGAATGTCCCCACGGAGGCTCAAGCTTAATAACAGAATGGCAGGGGAGATGGAGCTGGAGGGGAAACCAGGCAAGATACATCCAGGGAGACTGCCAGAGGTAGAGCATGGTGAAGGAAGGCACCTTAGCTCAGGATGCCGTAACAAAATACTGCAGACTGGGTAGCTTAAACAACAGACATTTATTTCCTCACAGTTCTGGAGGCTAGAAGTCCAAGATCAGGGTGCCAGCATGGTCAATTTCTGGTGAGTGCTCCCTCCCTATTTTGTAGGTAGCTGCCATCCTGCTGAGTACTCACAAGACTTCTTTGTGTGTGTTCATGCAGAGAGACTGAGCCCTCTTGTTTCTCTTCTTCTTTTTTTTTTTTTTAAGACAGAGTCTCATTCTATTGCCCAAGCTAGAGTGCCGTGGCGTCAGCCTAGCTCACAGCAACTTCAAACTCCTGGGCTCAAGCAATTCTCTTGCCTCAGCCTTCCGAGTAGCTGGGACTACAGGCATATGCCACCATGCCCGGCCAAGTTTTTCTACATATTTTTAGTTGGCCAATTAATTTCTTTCTATTTTAGTAGAGAAGGGATCTCACTGTTGCTCAGGGTGGTCTCAAACTGCTGAGTTCAAAGGATCCACCCACCTCGGCCTCCCGGAGTGCTAGGGTTACAGACGTGAGCCACGGCACCCAGCCAATTACTAGTATCTTTTATCTTCGCTTTCAAAGAGGATTGACTCACATCCAATTTAAAAGTTCAAATTAAACTCAAAGGAGAAAATAAAGTTCCTAACTGGGAATCTTCAATGTCTCATTGTGCACAAGAGGTTAAAACATGCGACACTGGAGTCGGTTTGCAGACAGCAATAAGGTCCCTATACTGTCCCGTGTGCACCTGCTGCACACAGCAATGGGGAGGGTGGAAGAACAGGACTTGTTGTTGTTGTTGTTGGAGTCCAACTTTTTCTTCAAATTAGAGTTCTTTAACTCTGTCCTCCAGCCCCTGAGCTGCTCAGCCAGGCTAGCCCTATGTCCTCTTATGTGGACTATTCAGGCATTGTTTCTGTGGGATCTTGGGGTTCAAAAGTGAAACTCCAACAGCAGGGGTTTGTTTTGTCTGTATTTCTTGTTAATAGTTAGGTAGCTGCTTTTGGATGGGGCCAAGTATTATGGGTTTTGTGTCATGGACAATTTACATGAAAATGTGTATTGGTAGGATTTAATGTGAAATCTGAACAAGGTTCACCTTAACCCCATTGGTTATGCAGTCAGTACCTTTGTGACTGCGTTGACCACACAGCAGTGGTTATGCAGTCAGTACCTTTGTGACTGCATTGACCACACAGCAGTGGTTATGCCCTCAGTACCTTTGTGACTGCATTGACCACACAGCAGTGGTTATGCAGTCAGTACCTTTGTGACTGCGTTGACCACACAGCGTTGGTTATGCAGTCAGTACCTTTGTGACTGCGTTGACCACACAGCACTGGTTATGCAGTCAGCGCCTTTGTGACTGCGTTGACCACACAGCACTGGTTATGCAGTCAGTACCTTTGTGACTACGTTGATCACACAGCACTGGTTATGCAGTCAGTACCTTTGTGACTACGTTGATCACACAGCAGATTCTAGAATAGGAGGCCTAGAGAGTACCAGACCTCTAGGCTTATATTTCAATGTCCAGAGGGATGATTCCTTTGTGGCAGCGGCTGCCGTTATTGAAGGCATTTGGGGCTGTTTTTGACAGCATCTTCTCATATTTTTGTTTGTACCTCTTTCCTCCCTTTCCTAGCTCCTGCCCATCCCCCTTGCCTTGCCCCTACCTGTCCTCCCTTGTCTAGCCCTTACCTGTCCTCCCTTTCCTCGCCCCTACCTGTCTTCCCTTTCCTCGCCCCTACCTGTCCTCCCTTTCCTAGCCCTTACCATCCTAGGCTTGCCAGTGCTAGCTGCAGGTGTGTGTTAGCTTTACTAAAGGAGTGGATTAAGGAGCCTTTATATTTTCTAAAGTCACTAAGAGAAGACTGATATAAAGACATTTGAGATATTCAGTTATAAACACCCTCTTCATACTATGGTAAAGTATTCCAGCATTTTCCCCCATATCCAGTAACTTAGTTCAGGTTCTTAACATTT
>CAUYPO010131026.1:0-11589 GCA_963574435.1 Cheirogaleus major | reverse complement strand
CATGCCTGTAGTCCCAGCTACTCGGGAGGCTGAGGCAGAAGGATTGCTTGAACCCAGGAGTTTGAGGTTGCTGTGAGCTAGGCTGATGTCATGGCACTCTAGCCCGGGCAACAAAGTGAGACTCTGTCTCAAAAAATAAATAAATAAATTTTAAAAAAATAAATATTTGTAGAACAGATTGAGTGAGTGAACATCATTCTATTTTCTGTTCCTCAAAGGACCATGTGCCAATAGTAACCATTTATTGAGTGCCTACCTTTATCAGGCACTTTGCTTACAATTTTGCAAGACAAAAATCATAGTTGAGGAAACAGAAACTCAACAGAAGATATAGAAGACACAAAGAATATAGACCCTTCAGTATTTGGTCAATGATTGAAAATGGAGGATGAGGGAAAAGAAGGAGTCCATGACAACTTTTAAGTTTTCTGGTTTTGGTGACTAGGCGTAGTAGCTTAGGTGTGAGAAGAAAGAAAGACTGATTTACTGAGAATAAGGCAAAAACATGTTGCTTTTTAGATACCCATGGAATATCCTAATGGAGATATCTACTACATATCTGGATTTTCAGGCCTGGTGCTTTCCCTGAATATAGGTGGTAACTGAAACCATGAGAATAGATGAGTTTTCCCTAGGGAGATCCTATATAATGAGAAGAGAACCAAAAGACAGAATTTTGGGTAAGCCCCTAACATCTTCAGAATAAGCAAGAAGAGCAGCCAGCAAAGCAACTAGGAAGAACATTTTCAGAAAGGTAGGAGGAGAACCAGAAGAAAGAAGCCAAGGAACAAGTGAGTTTTAAGAAGAAAAGAATGGTTAACAATGTTAAATGCAGTAGTGGGATAAATAAGGTGAGAATTGAAAGACTCCACCGGATTTAACAGTGTGAGCAAGAAAAGTTTTAGTGTGTGGTAGTGGAGTAAGGAGCCAGGGTATGTGGGTTGAAGAGCTAAGAAGTGAAGACAGTGACTGTGGGCTTCTTTATCTAAGACGCTTGGCTGTGAAAGGAAGTACATAGCTTGGAGGAGAAGTCAGGTTCAAAGGCTTTAAATTTATTATTTGTTAAACTGGGGAAGGCTGTGTATGCCTATAGCCTGTAGGAAAGAAGTCAGTAAAGAAGAAGTTGAAAATATACGGGGGAGGGAGGGAGTCAGGGAGGAGTGGAAGAAACAGAAGAGGAGAGGGAAAGGAAGAGAGAGAGAGAAACAAGAGGGGTGGGAAGAGAGAGGGTGTGGGAGAGAGAGAAGCAAATAATCAACAGAGAAAGACTTCCAAAGACATGATAGGAGTCTAAACAAGAGTGCTGGCAGAGAGATTAGTTCTAAATAGGAGAAAGGATGTACTTCCCTCAGAATGAAGGAAGGTGGTAGAGGTGGGTATATGCAAATAAATTATATTAATAATAAATAAATTTATATTAATAAGTATGAGGCTGGACATTGAGGGAGTTAATGTTTGACACACTTGATTGGGATGAGCTATGTGACTTGGAGAGAATGGAAAACATTCAAAACTGATGTGGAGAATGAGACAAAGAGAGAGAACTAGGGATACATAACAGTTTGAGTATCCCTGAAGGCCCAAGTAAGGTTAGAAACAATGAATTTGTAGTGGCACCAATCTATAACTTGTGCAGTTTTCTCTAGTAGAACACAAAAGTAGATATAAGCCTGAGGCTAAGTTATTAATTCAATATTAATCTGGTGCTTTAGGCTGCAAGAAAGAGGCTTTTCATAAACCTGTAGGAAAGTATTACCACTCTCCACGAATCACTGAAGTGTTCGTTCGACACTACCAAGTGTTCTTTCTTCAAGTCTTCCCCTTCAGTTACTGGCCAGTTTTTTCTTGCTGAGAAAAGTAATTTGCTTAGGAAGGGTTGTATGATTATGATACTAATATTTTTCTACTAAGTATGATAACTTCTTGATTATACAGGGACTGAATATTTAGGCAAAACACAGGTTCTCTTCTTTTTCTCAAACAGATACGTGTTGTTTCAATTCTTACTAACAGTTCTACAGAAAGAAAAAGGAAATGAATGAATATGAACAGCTAAAACTCAAGTTCAGTTCTTGTCAGGATCTTTAGGAATATATTTGATGAGAAGGGGGATTGAATAGCTACAGTGGCTGTAATTTTAAAAACTTATACAACTTATAATACTTATAGTATTACTCTCATGGATATACAGAAATAGGTATCTTTTTAACATTAAATGTCTATGGGTATAAATTCTTAATTCTTCCCACTATATTGGTTCTAGAAGTACCAATGATCTGAGATAATAAAGGCTTCTCAAGTACAGTCACCATTGCTTTAATATTCATAAGGATGTAAAAGATGAGTTCTGTGGGGAAAAAAATCCAATGTTCTATGAATGTGCCATCAGGAGACAGACAGAACTCTACCAATAGTTAGGTCAGTGTTGTAACTATTTGGGGGTCAGACTATGTGGAAAGCAGGAAAATAAAAGGCAGTTAAAGTGTTCATAAATAATGAAATGCTCAAGGCTAAAAACATACTACATTCACAAAAAAATGGGATTTTTTTTTACAGTAAGATTCTATATACAATGTTCCTTATGGTAAGGGACAATTCTATTCTGAGGCCTGTTACGCAGTTTATCTTGTAGTTTATGAGTAAGTAAATACTCATGAATTGCACAGATTATTTTATTAAGAAGCAAGGCGGGGGGTTTTCCTTTGCAGGGGTACAGCAACCATCTTGGTGACTGATGAGAGAAATCAGACAATAACACTTCTGTTTTGAGCTCTTGATCTGATAAATCAATTTAAAAAGCTGCTGAGCAGACAAATGAGGATAATGATAATCCTAGGAAATGATGTTGCTTCTCCATAGCTACCCTCTCACCATCCCTGCCTTGAGAGTACATCTGTCTCTTATGGCAAAGAAAGGCAAGAATAAACTCAAGTAAGCTTTTAGCATAGCCAGAGAACACTGTCCTTTAGTCTGATAATTTCAGGGTACCAGGGTATTTTTGTATTACTGGAGAAGAAAGAAAATGTCATGGATGGTAAACTGTGGGGGTAGGTTATATAAATAAAAGGATAAAACCTAGATACAGGGATAGGCTCTTAGAGCTTGGCTCAATTGTATACCTAACAAAGATGACTATGTCATATTTGGTTATGAAAACATTAATGAATATTTTCCTATACCTCCTATTATGTATTGAAGCTGGCTTAAGGAAGAACATCTATGAAAAAAATTATTTTAAAACATCCCTGACATTTTTCCTTTTCATTCCTTTCCCCAGTGACTTTTAAAAGTAGATGTTCTTATGAGGCCGATGGTAAAATATACAGCAAATCTTTTTAACATGATGAACCTAAGTGGAATACACAAGTTCAATTCTTTGTGCGCATCTTCCTGTGCTCTAGAATTCACCATAGCAACCCAAAGCATTAATTAATGCAGACGGCAAACATTAGAAAACAGCAGCCAGTTTATGCTGTATACATAAGGATAACAAATTTGTATCTTAGTTTGTTAGAAGAATAAACAAAAATTTTCACATATAGGATTTCTGGAAATCATTATTTCTAAATGTGGATAAGTCAGATGGAAAACAAACTTTAAAATGACAACATTTTATCTATTAATAGTCTGTTGATATCATATTTATGGCTAAAATTCACATTTTTAAATATATTTATAGGTGATGAAGTCCTCAAGTCCTCATGAATATTTACTATAGGAAAAAGGCCAATGAAAAAGAAATACTGCTTTATAGAAATGAAAATAAGCTGCTGCAATAAGATTCTACTACATTTGTATAAATGTGAAAAGTATTTCCTTTTTGAATTGACTGATTCTGGAATGTAAGATCATTCGCCATCATACCTCCATTTTCACGCCAAATGAAAAAATTCCCTTTTTTTTTTTTTTAAATCAGAGACAAGAAGCAATTTTGAAGTGAGGAAAAAAAATTAGCCTGAAAAATAGGATATATGGGAATTCATCTGCAGGAGAAAGATCAAACCCAATTTGTGGATATAGCTATACTGCCAAACAGGTTAACCACTAATTTAATAACTAAGGGCTAAAAAATTTCTATAAGTGTTCTGGTTTTGCAAAGTTGTGTTCTTGCCACATTTAGTTTGATACTTTCTAATATTACAACAACAATAATAAAACCAAGAAGTTCTATTTGAGACTTAAACTATGATAAAGATGACTAAAATAAATGGCTCTTCTCCATGTGAAGATCCAGGACCAAGAAAGTGGCTAGAGCTGAGAGTGGTGCCAAGTGAATGCAGAGCCAAAATACTGTATAGGGTTGCTCACAAACTGTAAAAATCTAAATTTTCTGTGGCATCAATTAAATTTATTTTCTGGATTAAATTTTCCAGTTGTAAATTTTGGCATATCAACCAGTATAGATACCTACATAATTTAACAAACATCTATTTAACACCTACTATTTGTAAAGCACTGTGTTAAATGTTGTGAAAACACCCCAAATTAACAAAATATAATTCTTACTTCAAGATTACAATACCTAATACAATAACTAAGGGGAAGGACAGATATGTATACAACTAACTACTGTCTCAATATCCAGAGCTAACAACTATTTCTTGTTTATTCTTTCAGAAATAGTTACTGTACACATACATATATGTGCTTGTATATATATATTGTATACATATTATGTATATATGTATAGTCAAGCACATATTTATATAACATGTATATAGTCACATTCATGCTTATGTAGCTTTTTATCAAGAGAGATATTACAGTGTCTTGCATTTCTAACCAAGATATCTTACAAAGCTTTGCATATTACCCTCTGAAGAGTCATGCCATTTTAAAAAATAAAGAATGTGTAGTATTATACTGTAATTTAGGTAACCAGTCCTCTATTGATGGATATTAGCTTGTTTCCAGTGTTTTGTCATTACAAATAATGTTTCTGTGAATATCCTTGTTTAAAAATCTTTGTGTATTTGTGCAAGAATATCTATATGGTAAATTTTTAAAAGTAGAATTGTTAAGTAGGAGGCTTTCAAGTCCTCTGCATCTCCCTTCTGTTAAGCAGGGTCAGGAGGTGGCGTAGATATCTTCTCTCCCCCCAACCCCCAATGTAGTTTTGTAACCATTTCTCTGCCTTCTTCCTTCAAAATTTCCACTATTTTAGAAGCTCATACTGTAGTTGCACTGTTTTCTCCTGACCTCCTTTCCTGGTCACTCTTATTCCCTGAAGACTTTAGCTCAGGCTTACTGTCCTCCTTTTTACTCTCTCTTTCTTCAAGATTTTTAGTGACTTTAACATGTGTAGATTACTCATCTAATATCCTGGTCACCGGTCACCTCACTCACACCGACCTTTTCTTCCACCACCAAAACAACCCATATCCATGATTAAAACCTAAACTTCTTCATTACAAGTATCTGTATTACCTATGAAATCTTGTATTCAAGATCTGTTTCTCCAGTAACCCCCTCTCAACTTCTTTTTTTTTTTTTGGAGACAGAGTCTTGCTCTGTTGCCCCGGCTAGAGTGCTGTGGCGTCAGCCTAGCTCACAGCAACCTCGAACTCTTGGGTTTAAGCAGAAGGCCTCAGCCTCCTAAGTAGCTGAGACTACAGGCATGCGCCACGATGCCTGGCTAATTTTTTCTATATATTTTTAGTTGTCCAGCTAATTTCTATCTATTCTTAGTAGAGACGGGGTCTGGCTCTTGCTCAGGCTGGTCTCGAATTCCTGACCTTGAGCTATCCTCCCGCCTAGGCCTCCCAGAGTGCTAGGATTACAGGTGTGCCTTTCAACTTCTAATTCACCTACACTAATACCCTTCTGAAATAATTCTTTGACCTCATCAAACATTCAATTCATTCACAAATACTTTTTTCACTATCCAATACCCTCTTCCTGTTTTTATTTCCCAGAATCTTGATTAGATCCAACTAAATACCTTTTCTACATTTAATCCAGAAAAGCTAAAAGTTGCTGGGAAAAAAACCACACAACTGGACTCATTGGCTATATTTTAAACTAATGACCACAAAACTCAAAAGGGCACTCAACCTTGCCTAGAAGTCTGATTTACATTTCCCTAGCAAATTTGATTCCTAGCCTATGAGATGACAATTTCACAATGTTTTCTCTTTTTAGCCTTTACTTTAGCCGATAATTTGGCATCGTATTTTACTGAGAAAATTAGACATGATAGCCCCCCGTGTTCTCACCATCAAAACTATAAACCTATTGTATATACATATATTGTTTTCTCTCGTGTTAAAGTATAAGTACCTCTGCTTCTATCGAAGGCAAGCTCTCTGTGCTCTCGATGCCCTAAGGACTTCACTTTCACAGCTCCTCCTCTTTCTCTTCTGTATTATCTATTCTTCCTTCTTTACTGGATAATTCTCATCAGATTACAAATATGCTCTTGAATCTGTCTTTCCTCTGAGCTCACAATCTCTTCTAGATACCAGCCCATTCCTCTGTCCCCTTTATGCAAAACTTCTTTAAAAGTGTTTTATATATATGCTGTCTCCATTTTATCTTATATCCTGTAATCCTCTCTAATTTGGCTTTCAACCTCACTGAAATTGGGGAATAATAACATCAAAAACCTTCATGTTGTGAAATCTGATGGATTCTTTACTTTCTTTACCTCTCAGAAGACCGGACATAGTTTACTATCCACTTATCGGTCATTTTGACACCAGGCTTTCCTATTTTTTCTCCTACGTTTCTACTTCCTTCTCAGTGTCCATTGCTGGCTCCTTATTCTGTACTCAATGTTTGGTCCTGGGCTCTTTTCTTTTCCCTTTTCTATGCTTTCTCCTTAAGATCTTATTTAGTCTCATGGCTTTCAATGTCACTAATATCTTGTCAACTCCTAATTTAGTATATGACATTTCTACTTGGTTATCTAATAGGCATCTCCAACTTAACAACAAAACTCATTATTTTTCCTCGAAACCTAAAAGTTATCCTTGAGTTCTCTATTACCCTTGTTCCATCAATCTATTCCATTAAATAAATCTATTGATTCCACCTTCTCTATCAGCCTCCTATCCAAACCACTTTCTCTCCTGGACTGTTGCAGCTACCTCCTCAGTAGTGTCCCTGCTTCTATTTTTGTCTCCAATAAACCATTCTTTTAAACATAACTCAGTTTAAGTCACTTATATGCTTAACTCTTCAATGGCTTCCTATGACATTTTAAATGAAAACGTACACGACACACAGACAGACACACACACACACATACACACACTCCTTACCAGGGCCTATAAGGCCCTATGTGATGCAACCCTGCTTATCTTTTCGACCTCTTATATCCTCCTTCCTCACTATGCTCCAGCCACATGGGGCTTTCTGTCCCATGAGCTTACCAAATTCTCACTTTCCTTAAGGCCTTTGCTCTGGTGTTTCCTCTGCTTGGGGTACTTTTTCTCCTAATCATTATGTGATTGGCTCTTTCTTATAACTCAAAACTCATCTTTAATTTCATCTCCTCAGAGAGATTCTTTCTCCATCAAAAGTAGTCCTCCCCACCAGCATAGTTATTTGCAGCTTATTACCCTATTAATTTGCTTTATAGTACTGTCTCATTCAAATGATATTCTTTGTTTGCTCACTTATTTACTCTATGTGTCCTTCATATAAGTTCCTCAAGGGCAGGTACCTTCTCTTTCCTGTCACTTTTATATCTCTAGCATCTACAACAGTTCTTGGCATACTGAAGATCTTCAATAAACATCTGTTGTGTAAAAGGATGAAGCAATTGAATTATTAATGATATACATATTTTGATTATAGTAACAAATGCCAACAGATACTGACAACTGATAAATATGCATTTTGTTGGAAATGCATCATTTTGAGCTTTGCAAATGAATCACACAAATTAGAAAGGTTTGTTGTGGACTAATCATACACAGTATATTCTTCTGGTGGCCTATGGTTTCCCTTTAGCAATAAGTAATTTCTTGTTCAGTGATTTTTATATGAAATTCATAATCAAATTAATGTTTTTACTTTTATCACATTAATTAGAGGGCTCCAGACGTTTTTCAAAAAGCCTCTCAGATAGTTGAATAACTTTGGGCTGGTTTTTATTCTTCTCACTTAGCTGACATTTCTGAATCCTAATGCCAAGGTCCTTAAACATTTTATCTGAATGAGTGTACTCTCTGAATTTAACACCAGATGTTAAATTCTGCTTTTCAACCTTGAATTTTTAAAAGATGATTTTTTTCTGTTCCATATCAAATTACAAAGATTTTTTTTTAAAGGGACAAAGTGAAAAAATATACTTTACCATATAAAAAAGTCAATGTACCTCAAAATATTTTCTCCTTTCAGAAATTTGTTATATTTATAAAACACTATACTTCCATGGCTCTTAGATTATTATTAGCTGAAATAATAGAAGAAATATACCAACAGTAAAATTTTCACATTAATCTATCCAACAAGATTCAACTACATATGTTAGGCCCTTTATAACATGTGGTCCAAACAAAAAAAATATAGGAATATAATTTTTAACTAGGTAGAATTCCTGAAAATAGTATTTAAAATTTCAAGTTGGCCTAAGTAAGTTGTTCTAGACAAGTTTTGTTTTTACTGAATTAACTAACCACTAGATTAATATGATAACTAATCACTTCCTTTTGTTAACACTAGAAAAGAAAGCCATCCTTTTCCCTTGTGTAACAAATGGCCTTTATTAAATAGGTCTCTCAGTTTGTGTGCTGGCCACATTTGGCAAAGTCCAGTCTTCACCCCAAATAGTAACAACCTGTTCTGGATGGCAATCAAGCAGCAAATCTATTTTTGGCTTTAATGTTTGAAACTCCAAATGCCTCTGAACTGAACCTTAAATGGCATAAGTAAACTGGTCTGATACTAAAATACAGAATATGAGGATTTGGAGCCCTTCAAAACACTGTCTCTTTGGATAAAACAAATAAATGTTTCAGGCTTAGCAGGAGAATTCATATCTAATGTCGATATATGCAAACCAAATGAATCTTAAAATTGAAACAATTTTAAGAAAGAGGGGGAAAGAGGAGCAGAATGAAATAATCCCTAACATTACTCTAAATTTCCTATTTTCTCAGTGTTTCAGGTTTTATTAGTAGTAGTATTTTTGTTACCTTACCTGTCTCTGAGTGTGCTAGGGCCTAGATAAGGATACAGGTTTTCTTTAAGCTTTCCTTTGATGAGATGATCCAAGGTCTCATGGAGGAAAGGTTGATGCTGTGTATATACATTTTCTACTCCCTAAAACAGGGGAAAATCGTTCTTATGTCATATTTGGGAAACTAGCAATATAACAGTTAATAGTACTCATATTAGAAAAGGATATACACTCAATAGAGATTTCAAGAGATAGATTCAATAGGAATTTTAGGAAATTTAAAAATTATTTTAATCCATCAGAAAAATCTCATTAAAACTACTCTGTAATTTAGGGTTAGCTATTGTAAAGGAATTTTAAAAATGGAATTGCTTAAATCCTTTGTCTTCACTGAAGAAATCATTGTCTTCACTGGTTCTCAGTCTTTTGTGAAAATGTTAAGTGACAGGTAGATCAAATAAAAGGAAAAGATTATATATAAAAGGAGATTGGAAACACCCAGGAAAACAGAAAAACTTCAGGAAACATAAGAAAGGCTAGCAGATTAAAATTAATTTTTGACCACTTTAAGAAAATAGGTTAGTATTTTTAAAAGATCAACAAATGTTTGCTTCATCTTTAATTTCCTTCAAAGAGAAACTGCCTACCAAATATTAAATTATAAACAAATGGAGTAAAATAGCTGTGACTAAAAGAATTGTCTTTTTACTCTTGAGTATTTCCTGGAAATATCTCCAGTTATTTTCTGCTCAGCTATTTGGTCCAATGCTGATACTGCTCCAATATAGAAAGCACTAAAAGAAACAGCTTTCAAGAAGATGTCTGCTTTAATTTCATTTAATTGACATAGTACTAAATCAGCAGCAATCTTGAAGATACTTTGAAGATCATATTCATTCACTCTCAGGGGCTTCAGCTGTTTGTCACTTAGGAAAGTATAGCGGAGATGTCTGTACCTTTAATCCTTTGAGGAACTGTTTAGTGATGGCCACAGCATCTTTGGGGCTGAAGAGGTCACTTCCTCTGACTCGTTTACCACCATATTCAACAACTGCAGACACGAGCTGTAAAAAAAAGAAAAGCGACTTTTATTGCTTAGGGATCAGAAAGTTCATTTCATAAGAAAATAGCTTTATTAAGGAAATGAAGACATAAGAAGAAACAATTATATATTTCTGTAAATAAAAAGAGTATAATTTAACATTTGTTAGAGCTAAGAATATAATAATAGAGTTGGTTCCCATTTGGTGGGTTTAATATGTAAATTCAGTTACCTTTCGATACTTCTCAGAAACACCTTTATTCCTGAGGTCCATCATTAGTCCTGGCAGGCTATTGCTGCTATGTCGCTCATAATGTAAAGCATAAAGCATCACCAGGCGGGCAGCATCAAACTCTGTCACTTTGGGGTTCTGCAGGAGCCTTTTTACATTCTGAAGAAAGACAGAGGTGGCATTTATCCCCCTTTCACTTGAGTGATCTGTTGTATAATGCCTTAGATCTAATAATTATTGAATGGTAGTGACAAATCTGAGTTCATGGCTGAGATTACTACTATGACAATGTACAGGTCATACATTTAGCAACTGTCTCAACTATAGAAAATTAAATGTCTTTTGTCCAAGATAAGAATTAAATAAGGAAATATATTCCCATTGTAACTGCTTTAGGACAAGAATGAACTTAATAATGAATAGTTCTTCTTTTCCAATAGCCTGAGTTATAATTTCCTCACTGAAAGAAGGAACATATACTATTTCTCCCATTTCAATCAATTGAACACACAATAGAACTGACCAGTTAAATTGTAAAACCCTACTGCTTTCTCTTTTTTTTTTCTTTCATTTTTTCTTCTTTCCTTAGATCTATCTGGATTCCTAGCTACTGCTTTCTCTTACTGTTAGTGATTGACCAGTGAAATGGAGACAAGTTGGTAGAATTTTATATAGGACTAGGGTTAATCTTAAAGAAGCATCAGAAGTAACAATGTGTTTCAAAATGGTTGACCGAGATATGAGTATATACTAATATGTAATCTCTAAATTGAGTACTTATAATTTTAAAAGGCAGGTACTGACAGAAAAGGGAGCCAGGAGAAATCATGTTCAGGTTTTGCCAATCCTCACATTACAGACCTTCGATGTAGTACAGATTTGTATTTATTATGCAGCAGAATACATAATTTAATTCAAGTCAACAAACACTTTTTGAGCCCCCATTTGGTACTATGCCAGGCACTGTTGGGGGCACACAGATAAATTAGAGACAATTCCTGTCTTCAGTGAGTTCAATGACAATGGGGTGAAAGGTGATGAAAGTAATATAATCTATTCTGCTATAAAGAATGTTTTTTTAATGCACTTTAGTTCTATGAGATTAATAAATATGGAAATCATGCCAGTTTAACAGAGAAGGCATATTGGTTCCTATGTAATTTTTACAGCATGGACAGAATTCCTCAT
>CAUYPO010131024.1:0-12066 GCA_963574435.1 Cheirogaleus major | reverse complement strand
ACTCTGGGAGGCCGAGTCGGGCGAATCGATCAAGGTCAGTTCAAAACCAGCCTGAGCAAGAGCGAGACCCCGTCTCTACTAAAAAAATAGAAAGAAATTAATTGGCCAACTAAAAAAATATATAGAAAATAAATTAGCCGGGCATGGTGTTGCATGCCTGTAGTCCCAGCTACTCGGGAGGGTAGGCAGGAGGATCGCTTGAGCCCAGGAGTTTGAGATTCCGTGAGCTGAGATGATGCCACTGCGCTCTAACCTGGGTGACAGAGCAAGACCCTGTTGCAAAAAACAAACACAAAAAGCAAATAATAAGAGAACTTCCCCCCAGTTTGAATTCTTTAGTATTTGTTAAATGGAACTTTTTAATGCATACATAAAATCAGATGAGGGAATAGCCACTGTTATTTTTTTATTCTGCTTAGCACCCTTTCCCCCTTCTGACATCAGCACCACTCTCCTCTGTCCCCTGCCCTCTTCCTTTTGAGAACTCTTCTTCCGCCCCTTGAATCGAATAGTTCTGGTGAGGCTGCCAGGTGAAAACCCAGCTATGCCCATTGCTGTCCCACCGCAAGTCACAGTAATGTGACTTACACCTGGCCAGTGTATATCCCATGCTTAATCCCAGGGATGGGCATAGGACCCTCAGTGAGGCAGTCAGAATTATTTTCTGGGGTTTATTTCATGGAGCTAAGAGAGAAAGTATTTTCTCTCTCTCTCGCTCTCTCTCATAGACTATGTTTTAGAGCTGTTTTAAGTTTGCAGCAATATTGAGTGGAAAGTACCAAGAATTCCCTTATGCTCCTTCCCCTACACATACATACCCACCACCTCCTCCACCATCCACATCCCGACAGAATGGTATCGTTACAATTGATGCGCTGACATGGACACATCATTACCTTAGGGTTCACTCTTGGTGCTGTACATTCTATGAGTTTGACAAATTTAAAATGACATGTATGCACCATTATAGTATCATACTGTGTGGTTTCACTGCCCTAAAAATCCTCTGTGCTCAGCCTATTCATGCCTCCCTGCTGACTCCTTGCAACCACTGATCTTTTTACTGTTTTACTGTCTCTAGTTTTGCCTTTTTAGGAATGTCATATATTGGGATCATACCGTATGTAGCTTTTTCAGACTGGCTTCTTTCACTTAGTAATGTGCAGTTAAGGTTCCTCCATGTGTTTTCATGGCTCAATAACTCATTTCTCTTTTTTTTTTTATTTTTTTTTTCTTGTTTTTTGTTTTGTTTTGTTTTTTGAAGGGACTGCAATCATCTGGCATAACTCATTTCTCTTTACCACTGAATAGTCCATTGTATAGATGTGCCACAATTTCTTTATCCACTCACCTATTAAAGGACATCGTGGTGGCTTCCAAATTTTGGCAATTATGAATAAAGCTGCTATAAAATCAGTATGCAGGTTTTTGAGAGGCATAAATTTTCAGCTCATTTGGATAAATATTAAGGAGCACAACTCCTAGATCGTATGCTAAAGAGTCTGTTTAGTTTTTTAAGAAACTGCCAAACTCTCTTCCATAGTGGCTGTGCCATTTTGTATTTCCACTAGCAATGAATAAGAGGTCCTGTTGCCCATCTTTGTCAGCATTTGGTATTGTCAGTGTTTTAGATTTTGCCATTGTGATAGGTGTGTTGTGGTATCTTGCTATTGCATTCTTTTCTCTTTGAATTATAGCTTGCTAAAAGTTATGTTATCTTAGAAGTTCTGGGGGCCACATGGCTTGCCACTTAAGTAATAAGGCCAACACCAAGACCTAGAAACTTTGACAACTTAGAGCCAGAGGCAGTGAAGAATGTTCATCCAATTAACTCTGAAAACACTACCCCTCTCTTTATACAATTTGTTTACATAGGTTCGTGAATTTTCTTTCTTTCTTAAAGTAGTTTAAGTTAGGTTTCTGATACTTGCTACTAGAGTCTTAAGTAATATGAGTAGCTCTTCATTCTTGGGCCTGAGTGCAGACTCCGGAGCCAGACTGCCTGGATGCAAATTCTGGCTCTGACACTTTCTAGCTGTGCATTCATGGGACAGTCACTTGAAGTTGTATTTCAGTGTCCTCATCTGTAAGATTAGGATGATAAAACCTCCTGGGTTACTACATGTAAAATACATAGAACAGTGCTCAGGACAGGGTAAGTTCCTAGTAAATGACAGCTGTTATGATGGTAATAATTAATGATAAAATTTGATTTTGCTGTCAGTACATTTACAGAAGTAGGACAAGATGACACCCAATTCCCCTTTGCAGATTTTAGAAGTGCTACAAAGAGGCACTGGGAAAGTCTGTGCAAAAGTACAGAGTTCTTTCCTAACAAAAGCCAGTCCCTTCCGCTTATCCTCCGGATACTATCCCTTTCCTCGAGGAGTTCGCCACAATTTTCTTCCCCAGAGGCAACTACTGCCATGTCTTATGGCTGATTGTTTTGCTACTTACCTCCCAGTTTCTAAGTTATATGTTTGAATTGCCACTTCTTCATTTTTCTGTTTTAGGAATTACCTATTTACTTCCCATTACTGAAACTGAAGATTTCATTTTTTTTCCTTCCCTTTCATTCACTGTTCATGTGTATTTTTTCATTTACCCACCTTTCTTTTTTTTATTTGAGACGGAGTCTTGCTCTGTTGCCTGGGCTCAAGTGCCGTAGCGTCAGCCCAGCCCACAGCAACCTCAAACTCCTGGGCTCAAGCAATTCTCCAGCCTCAGCCTCCTGAGTAGCTGGGACTACAGGCATGCGCCACCATGCCCGGCTACTTTTTTCTATTTTTAGTAGAGATGGGGTCTTCCTCGTGGCTCAGGCTGGTCTCAAACTCCTGAACTCAGGGGTTCCTCCCACCTCGGCCTCCCAGAGTGCCAGGATTCCAGGAGTGAGCCACCTGGCCTGGCCTTTAGGGAACCCAAATATTTTATAATGGGTGGTAAGCAAGCCTATACTTTACTCTGGAAAGAAACACTATTATATCAGATAGTAAGTATCCTGCCATTTACTCCAAAAGACGACACTATCTTTGTCTTCCAAAGCTTTTCACTACACTAACATCCTTGAAAAGATAGTCCAAAACAAAGGTCAGTCACACTTAACTTGCATAACATGTAGAAATGCACAAGAGCCATGGAGAATTGTCTCCTAGTACATTTGGATTGAGATTATGGTTAGATCAGTGTTTCAGGCTTCACATTATTAAGACCATGTAAACACTATTCACAGCTGAGCAATGTACTAAACTATGATAATTTTTTCTTTCCTCCACAGCTTTTTATTATTGCTGGAGTTAACTATCTTACTTTTTCATTTGCTTAGTTTTTCCTATACTTAACAATACTCAATCCCTAATTCTTTCCTATTATCTAAAAAAAATCTGAATCTACACCATCTTTACAGGTCTAAATTTAGATAATAAATCACTTGTTCACAATGAATACCATTACAGCATGCCTTCCCTGGTGGTTATCAGGTGGCTATAGCTGCACAATGCTAGTCTATAATAGCAAAGAGTGTTTGTAATTTTCCACTCGATGGCACTGTCTTCTATATTGGGAATAGGCTTATAGCTCATTTCTCCAATTATTCAATGTTTCAAGGCCCTCTTAAGACTGATATCCTGGGAAGCCACCAAACGGGCTTTTTCCTTAAGCTGGCTCTGCTCATTCAAACTCTCCAAAGTCATCACTGTCAATCCCCAACATACAGGTGAGTCAAGGCCTGCCCAAGGCCTTCTGATGTGGCAGAGCAGTGGTTCGAATAATTTGTATTTGATTCTAAAGCCTTTTTTCTTTCTACTACTTGAAAATATCATCAAACAATGACAGATAATTCTTTGCTTTCAACTAATTTAGGGGAAAGATGTAATTCATATTAAATGAAGTTTTAACAACTGTATTTTGAAGATTTTATTAGAAGTGGTAACCATTAGAAGCATTAAATCTAAGTAGTTATTACTAAAACTCAGTAAAACCATTAACCCATGATTCAATAATATAGGACCATTTATAATGGCATATCTAACTGCAACAGTTTTAAACTTGTACATTTGTCAACTACATTATACCAGGGCTCTTACTGGGATGCCAATGGAAAGCAAAAACACTAAAGCCAATGTACAAAAGGAATAATTATTTACTAGAATACTCTATCAGCAAAAAACTTATAAATGGTGCATTTAAATTTGAACTTTGCTCTTTTGGGGTTAAGTATGCGGAAAGCCTCAATGCATTTAAGATACAACCTGTGAAGTTGAATCTTAGTGTGTATATATATATATTTAAAAGAATGATGATGACAGATAATATACTCATATTTATTTTTTTATTTTATTTTTTCCCCAGAAGTATCTTATCAACCAATCGTTACATTTATTAAGCAATAATAAATTATTTTGTTTGTTTTTTAAGGATTAGTCTATGTCTAACATTGCATTTTTAAAATAAATGACTATAAGATATAAAGCATCACATTTTCTATTAAAATTGAACAAGCTATTCAAATTGCAAAATTATACCTAACCCTTCCAGTACTACTTTATTTTATTTATTTAATTTTTTTTTAAAGGCTAGTCAAGTGCAGTAGTGAGGAGGGGGGAAAGTAGTAGAACAAGGAGTTCAATGTGTAACTGTGAACAATCAAGTGAGATAACTCACTACCTTCGGACCAGCCCTTCTAGTACTGCTTTAAACAAATACACATTGTACAGCAAGCACCAATAGCAGTCAGGGCAGCAAAAGTAAAGTAAGCTAAAACCTTAGTCGTTTTGTTTATTCTTTATTCCCCAAAGGAGTTATATGACTGAGTGAAGGAATTTTCCGGCTTCATTTTTGCGGTTGCAAAAGTGGCTTTAAATGATTGCCCTTGAGATGGCTGCTTTGGCAGGCAATCATGTGCAAATAAATTACATTTAAATGAAACTGTACGATTATTTCGTTATTTTAACACCGAACAGAATGGTGTACTGAAATCAACAGATAAGGAGAAAGAAAATCAAGGTCATGGCTCACTCTCTAGATGGTGTTAGTGTCATTCTAGTTTTATTGATGCTTTAGTTTTCATAAAGTGCAGTAAACAAAATAAATAAGATGAAACTAAGCTTAGAAGATTTATATACAGTTCTGAGATTAAGACAAATTACTGATTATATTCTTATTGTGTTTTAACTCTGTGAAAGCTGTAACATGCATTAAGAGCACATTGACCCAAGCAAAATAATGATTTCCCCCTTAGATCAATCTAGTATTAAGGAGTATATGATTATGCAAGCTTATTCTGTAATACAAGGTTCGACTAAAGGGAAAATTGATGTGCTATAGACTAAATCCCGATACGGTCAGGTGCTGAGCGTTATTCCTGGCTTCAAAATAGGATGTGTCGGTTTCACCATCTGGCTGGGGTATGAAAGGCATAGTCTGATGCGGCAGATTTTCCCAGTCCACATCGCTGAAGAGAGGATGATGTTTCAGCTCTTAGGAAAAATATAAAACCAAACAATATTATGACACCATTACTTAAGTAAGTACTGCTTTACAGGAATTAAAAAGAATGTCTCACCTACATCCTGCTGTACTTTATCATGCCAGTTTTGCAGATGTTTAATATGTGTCTCCCTAATGGCCACGTAGTTCACAAAGGCACACATTGTACCATTTTGCGTATCACTTGGCTTATGACAGGAGCCTGCTTTGTACTTGTCAAATGAGTGAATGAATGATTTGCCTTCACAGAAGCCTGTCTGTCTTCTCACACAACCCCTGACTCCAGAGAAGGGTGTGGCCTACTTGTTCCCTGATAAACCTTACATACTGCTAATCTTCCATGATTAATGCTTCAATTCTCCTTCCGAGGCCCTGCTGCCTGTTTATATCCCTGTGCCCTTGGCACGGTCTACCGCTCTAGCTAACTTGAACCTGCAGCTCATCCTCCACCCAGGACTTTACTCCCTACACTCCACCCCTGTCCTTCATGGTGATTTCAACATAAACACTGATGACACTTCTGACACATCCTCTTCCTTGATTTCAGTGACTTGCGTCTCTACAACATATCAATGTCTAGCACTACATCTGGAAGCTTTATATCACAGACCTGCTCTGCTTTTAAAAGCTGAAACTTTGCTCACCTCTTTATCATTTTGTTACCTGTCATCGTTCCTATTTCCTTCTACCTACTAAAATAAAAATATACTCTTGACTACACTGCGATACTGAGTTGCTAGACATAGCCTCTCCTCAACCTCTCACTTCATAAGGCAACAATAAAAATGTTGGCAAACAAGGAAGTGACAGTTAAGGTAGTAAATAGTCCCCCCCCCACACACACAAAGAACCCAAATTTAAGGAAAATACTGAAAGGAGACTACACAGACAGGAAAGAATTGTGTGTCTGTATTGGGAGTGATAGGTTGGGAGATCAATATATCTGCCTACAAGTTGGTTTTCCCCTAAACTAAAAGACTAGTAGAAAAAGGGATAAGATAGTAAAAACAGTTCACATATAGAGAATTTGTCTCTTAATGTTCAAAATAAATAACTGAGGAGGGATTACTTTAAAAATTATAATACTTAGAAGAGCAGTTCTCAACTGGGTGATTTCTACCTCCCAAAGGATATTTGGCATTGTTTGGAGACATTTTTGGTTGTACCACCGTGGGGGCACGTAGCAGGTAGAGGCAGGGATTCTGTCAAACATCCTACAATGCACAGGTCAGTCCCCACAACAAAGCATTATCTGGCCTCAAATGCCAATTTTGCCAGAGTTGAGAAACTCTTCTTTAGAACATGGCTATTATATACTGTAATTTGCTCAAAATAAAAGATAGAAGAAAAGTATTCTTATCTAAGACATTACAGATTTTTGTTTCTTTTTTTTTAAATATATTTTAAAAAATTTTTTATATATATTTTTTCTTTTTTTTCACAAAGTAAAAGTCATTGGAAAAGATTTTTGTTTCTTTAATGAAATAATTTACGCAGTGAAGGAGATGATAGGTGATTCTTCAGTTAAAAAACAGCTGCTTCAACACTTGGACTAAATTAGAATGCCCTTGTGGATTCAGTTGTTCAAAAAAAATTTTTTTTCTTTCTTTATTTTTTTGAGACAAAGTCTCACTCTATCACCCAGGCTTGAATACAGTGGCATCATCATAGCTCACTGCAACCTCAAACTCCTGTGCTCAAGTGATCCTCCCCGTTCATTTAAGTGTCTTGAGAAAGCTGGAGCTCAGTTCTCAAATGTCTGCTCCTTCCCATTACATGTTTCTGCTCAAATCACCCTCTTCACAGAGGTCTTCCTGCCTACCCTATCCAAAAAAAATCTCCTGCTATCACTTTGTATCCTCTCACCCTGCTTTATTTTCCTTCCTAGTATTTACCACTACGTGACATTATGGCTGTCATTTGTTTACTGTCTGTCTTTCCACTAGAATGTAAGTTCCAAATGGATAGGAGTTTTAGTTTAGTTCGTTCCTAGAATATTCCCAGTACCTGAACATTGCTTAGCACCTAGAAGTCACTCTATAGCAGGTGTCCTCAAACTACTGCCCATGGGCCACAAGCGGGTGTTTTTGCCCATTTTTTTTTTTACTTCAAAATAAGATATGTGCAGTGTGCATAGGAATTTGTTCATAGTTTTTTTTAAACTATAGTTCGGCCCTCCAACGGTCTGAGGGACAGTGAACTGGCCCCCTGTTTAAAAAGTTTGAGGACCCCTGCTCTATAGGATCTGTTAAATCAATCAATAAACTTATTGATCTTATTAGAGGGAATATATAGAAGCTGATGCAAATGGCATATTTCTTTCTTTCTTTTTTTTTTTTTTTTTTGAGACAGAGTCTCACTCTGTTGCCCAGGCTAGAGTGAGTGCCGTGGCGTCAGCCTCGCTCACAGCAACCTCAAACTCCTGGGCTCAAAGTGATCCTTCTGCCTCAGCCTCCCGAGTAGCTGGGACTACAGGCATGCGCCACCATGCCCGGCTAATTTTTTTTCTATATATTTTTAGTTGGCCAATTAATTTATTTCTATTTTTTTTTAGTAGAGACGGGGTCTAGCTCTTGCTCAGGCTGGTTTTTTGAACTCCTGACCTTGAGCAATCCTCCCGCCTCGGCCTCCCAGAGTGTTAGGATTACAGGCATGAGCCACCATGCCCAGCCCAAATGGCATATTTCTAAAACCCATTTTCCTAAATATACCCTACTTTACATGGAAATGCATTTGAGACATAATGCGTATTTCTCTATATTATGTCACAAACAGGACTTTAAGGCAGTTGCTAATGAGTTTACTAGAGTTTCAAAATAGGGTTTAATATACCCCTGCACTGAGAAAAGCATCAAATGGTTTATAATGTACCAAGTTTGCCTTATTTGAGGCAATCTGGGACCTGGTACATTTGTCAATGAATAACAGTATCAAAAATGAAGCAATAAGAAATTACAGAATAGGTTTTCATGAAAAAAGAGTTCCTGTATTTGTAGACAGTTAACTTTATCAGGTTCGAAAAACCCAAGATACTGATATGATAAGACTGTTCTAGGCCACTGCTTGAGATTAATAAAATTTAATGTATGAACATGGTATTGCAAATTGATGACATTTAATTTTTTTCCCTAACATGTAACACATTGAATTTTAATGTAGAATAAGGACATATATCAATGCACACCTAGAGGGCAGAAATAAATTAAATTATCTTTTACCTAGTTAGCAGTCAGACTGTCTATAGTATTACATTAGAATACTATATACTTGATATTATACCTTTATTAAAATTCACCACCTGGAACAAATCAAGGGCAAAAGAATTTAGTAACCCAAAGTCTCACCTTTCATTCCAGCTCTCTTTGTATCATCAATGGTTAAAAGTATTTCTACTGCACTTTGAGCATTATTGGATAACTTTTCTTCACCTTCTGGCCAAGGGATATCTATATAAATACAAATATACAAATAAGCTTGTTAATCACTGCTCAAAATAATAATACTTAGAGATAAATGACTCTACATTAATAGAAGAAAAAGAATCACCTCTTTTCAAAATATTCTGGAATACTTGCTGTGGTGTTTCATCATTGAAAGGGGGAATTCCTGTTAGAAATTCAAACAAGCAAACTCCAAGTGCCCACCAGTCTACTGCAGGACCTGTAATTTAAGAGGAAATAGCTAAACTTGCAAGCATTTTCTATAAATATTCGATCAACTGAAACATTAATATGTTTGGGCATAATCAAGGCAGTCATTGCCTAAGGCTTTCTTCTGTCTTCGTAAAGTACAAAAACCCAAATCATCTCCATTTAGGCAATGTGATAAATCCTGTCCTCTCTATTTTCCAAGAAGTTTAGATTAGCAATTACACAGCTAGTTAAAAAAAAGATTAAAAGCCATCTTTTTCATTTATTAATAACTTCTGATATTCTGGATACCTTATGTGTTCTAAATCTAAAAACACAACCAAGGAGCGCATTTAACCTGAGATTATTCTCTAAAATTGTCAGACTAGTTCTCAATTTCAAATCAGGAAACAGTAACATTTCCATGGTTACTCTGTATCCCACACGAGTTATGAGATGAGGCAGCTACATTTATATAAATTGAAGATAATCTGATAACTGAGGAAAGCCTCAATTACAGAGCATTTTTTGTGTGTGTGTGGTTTCTTTTTGTTTTGTTTTTTAGAGACAGGTCTCACTCTGTTGCCTGGGCTGGAGTGCTGTGATGTGATCATACCTCACTGTAGGCTCAAACTCCTGGGCTCAAGAGATCCTCCTGTGTCAGCATCCTGAATAGCTAGGACTACAAACACCCATCACCATGCCTGGATAATTTAAAAATGTCTTGCTATGTTGCCCAGGCTGGTCTAGAGCTCCTGGGCTCAAGCGATCCTCTGGCCTCAGCCTCCAAAAATGCAGGGATTACAGGCATGAGCCGCTGCACCTGGCCTACAGAGTGTTTTAATGTGGCTTTATTCCTTTTAAAAACATAGAAGGATAAATTATTTTAACAAAGAATATTCACTTAAACTATGGCTTCAAGAGGTAATTCAGAGATAAGTCTTACTAAACAGGTAAAACTGATTTCTAAATAACATCTTTATTGGATGTGATATTTATATACAAAGATGTTTTGAATAATTATCTTATTTTGAATTTTTTTAAAATACATGCTATGGAATACAAAAATGATTATTTTCAATAAGACGTTATAAACTGGTTTATACTTTTGTTTAGTTCAGTCTACAAATATACTATTTCCTAAACAAAGGCTAATTTTACTTCAAATATGGTTAACTTCAATATAAATTAAGATTAGGAATTCTACTTTAGTGCTAAATTTGCCTATAAATTACTCTTTAAAGATAGTTTCACAAAATTCATTATTGTGGTTAAGCAACTGCCACCATTCCATTTTAAAATAGGTAGGAAAGCATTGTGGAAATGTGACATTAGGAAAAATAGTTGCATGCATTTAGAGTTCCCTTTTACCTGCCAGCCACATAATCCCATTTTCCCTTTAAGGAGCATAAGATGCAAACAGTCTATAGGCTTCTATTTCTATCATAATCGCTATAAAAACATACAGACCACTTCAGTTAGTAGGCCTTTTAAGCAGTACTGAGAAAGAATTATTCCAGTGGATTAGATACATAACCAAATACCAGAAAAGTAGAGGGAAATCAGGAAAAAACACATTTTTATTTATTTTACTTAGGTTAGAAATTAGGACCCTTTTCCCAGCTCAGCCCGTATGTACTCATGTTAAAAAAATACATGGTTTCTCCATGGATATGTCACACATACCCATATTCTTAAGTCAAAGTCTAATAAGATCACATACCGTGACAAATCTTAACGATTATATATTATTAGCCAGAGAAAAAGAACAGATTTGTTTTATATTACTGGCTTTTTAATTCAAAACCTACTCTTATAATTTGTAGGGATATATTAATATTGTCATACTTTCTATTTTCCAATGATAATGAAATTAAAAATATTAGAAAATTCAAGCCTTTTTGTAGTTGCTGATTTTATTTTTTATTTTTTATTTTTTGAGACAGAGTCTCACTCTGTTGCCCAGGCTAGAATGCTGTGGTGTCAGCCTAGCTCACAGCAACCTCAAACTCCTGGGCTCACGCGATCCTCCTGCCTCAGCCTCCCGAGTAGCTGGGACTACAGGCATGCGCCACCATGCCCGGCTAATTTTTTCTATATATTTTTAGCTGTCCAAGTAATTTCTTTCTATTTTTAGTAGAGACGGGTCTTATTCTTGCTCAGGCTGGTCTCGAACTCCTGAGCTCAAATGATCTGCCCGCCTCGGCCTCCCAGGGTGCTAGGATTATAGGCGTGAGCCACCGCACCCGGCCTAATTTTAATATTTTTATCAAGACTATTTCCTCTTACAATAAAAAATACTGGATCTTTACTCTATGCCACCTTTGAAGGTTATAAAAATGTCACATGCCTACATTTCTTTGCACAGAGAAGAACCACCTCTCTGGATATCTTCCTGCTCAGAAGACAGAAGACAGCTCATTTTTGTATCTTATAAGTGAGCTAACAGAAAAATAAGTTTTTTATGCTATGTGATCTAGTTATACTTTGACTATTTAGTTTAATGTGCTTTGCCATATTACTTTATAGAGAGACTCACTCACCGGAAGTCAGAAATCCTGCATGTAAGAAAACAGTAGTTAAATACATTGTATTGAAATTATGAGTTTATTCCCTCATCATTCATTGAACTAGGCACTAGGTATCCATGTCGGATATAAAGAATACCAAGATGATTAAGAAAAAGAGCTTTTCCCAAGAAAAAAACAGCCTATTCTGGGAGAGACAATACAGATAATTTTAATGCAATGTTAAAAAAAAAAAAGCTGAAACAAAACATACACAGGAAGGAAGTTGTGAGAAACTCAGGACAGGCCGGGCGCGGTGGCTCACGCCTGTAATCCTAGCTCTCTGGGAGGCCGAGGTGGGCGGATCACTCGAGTTCAGGAGTTCGAAACCAGCCTGAGCAAGAGCGAGACCCCGTCTCTACTATAAATAGAAAGCAATTAATTGG
>CAUYPO010131020.1:0-15509 GCA_963574435.1 Cheirogaleus major | reverse complement strand
ACACAGTTTGGCTTGTGGTTATCTTTCAATCTTTTTTTTTTAGAGCAATTTCTGCAAAACCATGGATAAGTCAAAAATTCGTGTTATTGTCAAACATGAGTTCTGTCATGGAACCAATGCTGTGCAGAGAGTTCAAAATATCAACAAAGTGTTTGAGAAAGATGTGGCTAATGAACACACAGTATATCAATGATTTGAGAAGTTCAGTTCTGGTAAGCCACATGGGCGACCTGAGACCAAGGTAGATAATGATGAGCTGAAAGCTGTAGTGGAAGCAAATCCATTTCAACCTATGCATGAATTAGCTGCAAGGTTTGACATTACTATTCCAACTATACTGGGCTATTTCAAACAAATCAGCACAGTAAAGAAGCTAGATAGATAGGTACCACATGAATTACACGAGTGTCTCCAAGTTTGCCTTTCTTTGCTGTCACAACATAAAAGTGAACCATTCTACACCGTATTGTTACATGTAATTAAAAATGGATTCTTTTTGACAATCTCAATTATTCGGCACAATAGTTGGATAAAGATGAAGTGCCAAAACACAGTCCCAAACTGACTATTCATCACAAAAAAGCTAATGGTATCTGTTGGGTGCTCCAGTGCTGGTTTTATCCACTACGGCTTCATGAAACCTGTTCAATCAATTACAGTGGATGTCTACCGTAATCAACTGGACAAAATGATGAGGATGCTTATGATTAAGCAGCCAAGCTTGGTCATCAGAGAGAGGCCAATACTTTTGCAAGATAATGCTCAACCACAAACAACAGCTGCTCAAAAACTACAGAGGCTGGACTTAAAAACTCTGTCATCCACCATATTCACCAGACCTTGCACTAACAGACTACCACTTCTTCCAGGCTTTGGATCACTTCCTGCAAGGAAAAGTATTCAATTCTCAACAAGCTGTGGAAAACACCTTTCATGATTTCATCACCACTCGCTCTCCAGGATTTCTTTGCTGCTGGCATAAACAAGCTACTGTTAAGATGGCAAAACTGTGTTGACAGTTTAGGTGCCTACTTTGATTAATTGTACTGCTTCTTGTTTGAGATATAATAAACTATACTTTAGATTTGAAATCGGACATTTCATATTTAATGATCTTATAGATAATTAAAGCTCATAAGCTCCCTAATGACTTGTTTATGAAAAATACACTGCAAAATTCTGGTTCCAATGAATGAGCACTGTGAGAAAAAAAGGTGGAACTATTTTTTCTGTTTGGCTTTAGATAACAAAACTTAATTTTAAATGAAAGCAATTTTCTTTAAAATAAGTTGATTTCCCTTAAAATCACAGCCACAGAGTACCCAAGAAATACATTTAAGAATTATCACTATATCACAGAGACAGTGTCTCTTGGAGTTGGAGGGAGGACATTCTCTAGGGAGAATGACAAATCATGCGGAAAGGGAAGGAGACTATTTTATACAGCATGTACTAGAGGATTCTGATACTTTCTCAATGGGAAGTATGTTCTTCCAACCCACCACTGTGTTTCAATTACCTTATTGATCTATTATTACTGATCAGATTCATATCTCTCAGGAGAACTGAGATAGCAAAAAGATTAAGAGGCATTATCCTAGGGCTTGTGGCTAGCACATTTTTTAAAAACCACAAGTAACTGAGAGAAAAACCAAATTATTCAGTTTGGATGGAAGAAGAATGATTGATGAATTATAAAGCAAAGATGGAAAATGAACACAACTCAACAACAATGCAGAATAATCTGTACAGATTCTAGCAATGTCTCAAAGTGTGAAGTAGGGAGAACTTGTCCTCAGAATCTCCTGGGATATCATTTAAAATGCAGACTCCCCATTTCAGATCTACTAAATCAGAACCTCTAAAAGTAGGGCCACAAACCTCATTATTTTAGAAAATCCAAATTTTGAGACTTGCAGCAAGAGAGACAGATTTACAATCACATTTCCTCTAACAAATCCAGGAAGAAGTACTTTATCTGAAATAACACTCAGCTTTACATTCTTGATAGGAGCCTACGAATATGCAAACTGAGTAAAATCTTACATTTTCACATAATATTTTATGAAATAAATTTATATACTTAGTTCAAAATAGAATGAATACAACAGCTTCTCATTCAGTAAGCCAAGAATGAAGATACTTAATAAGCATCATGATTAAGAATGGCTTGGTATTGAGAAATGTATTTTAGATGGCCTAAGTTATTTGTGATCCAATCACAATTTATCCCTAATTTAAAAATTAAGAACTGCTCCTGAGTTTAAACAAATCTCTCTGGATTACAATCTATATTACATCTGTTTGACTTTTAAAACTATCAGGCACAATTTCATACATTTTTTTCCAAAAGAAATGTTTCCTCTGAACAAATATTCACCTTCTTAAAAATCAATTTCAGGCCAGGTAGGGTGGCTCATGTCTGTAATCCTAGCACTCTGGGAGGCCAAGGTGGTAGGATCGCTTGAGGTCAGGAGTTTAAGAGCAGCCTGAGCAAGAGCGAGACCTCATCTCTACCAAAAACAGAAAAAATTAGGTGGTTGTGATGGTGCGCACCTGTAATCCCAGCTACTCAGGAGGCTGAGGCAGGAGGATCATTTGGGCCCAGGAGTTTGAAGTTGCAGTGAGTTATGATGACGCCACTGCACTCTACCTGGGGCAACAGAGTGAGACTCTCTCAAAAAACAAAACAAAACAAAAAAAACAATTTCAGAATGAGATAATGAGACAATTTTAAGAAGAAAATTTTAAACTTTTAGTTTATAGAAATTAGGGCATAAAGAAAGTAAATATTTCACTATTTTTTGTTGTTTATTTGAGGATTATATAAAAACAGTTCAATATATCATCCTAAATATGAGTTTCAGATTTTTGATGAACAAAGTTGAATGCAAAGGACTTTATAATTGAGACTTTCTCCATAGGGAATCCTAACTCTCCCAATAAAGGAGAATGCAAAAGAACTATGTGACTAAGAAAATCTATTTTCACCTGAGAGACTTTTTTAGGAATACCATTTAGAAAGTTCACTAAGGAAACAAACTACTAGTAATGCAAATCTCTTTTTATTAGGACTTCTTAATCTTTTTCAATTGAAGAGTATTTCCTTTTTCACTCAGCAGGGTCCTGGAACATGTTGGCTGGAATTCAGATATCCAAAGTTCTGGTTACCTACAACATCTATTCTTTATGTAGTAGCTTACAAGCATCAAAGGCCACCCTCACCTGATGCTTGGCCGGATCTATGCCCTCCAAAATAGTCTTCATGTCCTCCTGCTTGTCCTGCGAAAGGAAAAAGAAGAACTCACGGATCTTATTCCAAAAACGAAAATCACACTCGGCCATGAAGACCTTGTGAATGGTACTTCAGATGCTGGGCTTTGTTAACTCAGGATCTTCAACTAAAAAGAGTCTCATCTTTTGAGACCATAATCTCATGAGCAGAGTATGAATAATTTTTAAGGGTGTGATAATGTGATTTTCTACCAATAAATCTTCAATATAAACCTTAGTATATGCAGAAATAATTCTGCTTAATTATTGGAACTCATGCCTTTGTTTCAAAATAAAATTAAAGCCATAAAAATATGAGCAACATTTAAAAATATCTAGCCAAGGAAAATAATGAAATCAAGAGATTCGGGAATATCAGAAGTTGGGGGGGGGAGAAAATACTATAAGATAAATAGTTATGTAGTTTTCCCCCCCATTATAAATGTACTTAGTGCTCATGATTTACAACTAAAACAAGAACCTTAAAAGAACCTGAGAGATGGAATATGTGGATTTTCTCTAGATCTAGACTTGACAGAGAGAAGCTATCTGATGGTGAGACATGGATCCAATTGAGGAAACAGTGATGAGCTTTCCAGTCATTGACCAGAGTCAACTAAGTCTCCAGATAAAAGTAATCTGACCTAAAGAAGGCTTCACTCTAAGTCACTCCAATTTCCTACCTTAGTGATGTGCTTACCCCAAGGGAATACATGCTCCTATGGTATAGATTCAGCAAGAAAGTATCCAGAGACAACTACATGATTTGAAGAAGCTGACTATTAAGACTCACTTCCTTTCCCTGCCACCCACTCACCCATATTATTTTCAACAAACAGCAAACCCCATTTAAATATGAATAATAAGCACAAAGTATTCAACATGGAACCTATCAAGAAGCTCCTACCAAAACAGTAACAGAATAAAATTTTTCTTTCAAATAAATTAAAGAGAATATGAACTCTTTAAATAAATAGCTAAACAAAGTGATACAATAAGAGATTTAAAAGTTAGTTGGAAGAGTAGAAGAAACAGGTTGAGCATACCTAATCTAAAAATCTGAAATGCTCCAAAATCTAAAACTTTTTGAGTGCCAACATGATGCTCACAGGGAATGCTCATTGAAGCATTTCAGATTTTGAATTTTCAGATTAGGGATGCTCAACCGGTATATATTCTGCAAATATTCCAAAATCCAAAATCCAAAACACTCCTGGTCTCAAGCATTGCAGATAAGGGATACTCAATCTGTAACAATGAAACCATGAAAAACCACACTGGAAACAGCAACAAGTATACAGAAAAAAATAGTGACCTGGATGATAAGCTTAAGAAAGAAACTGCAGGGAAAAAGGACAAAGAAAAGAAAGGTATTAGACAAAGATAATACAAACACGATACATATGAATAATAAATACCCTAAAGGAAGATAACGGAATAGAAAAAGAAGTATTCAAAGATACAACAGATGGAAACTTTCCTTGGGGTGGGGGTTAGGAGGAGAAACAGATGAGGCCTAAAATCTTCACATAGAAAACATTCACTGCTCTTCAGAAAAAACTGATATAACCAACATAAGACACATCCTGGTAAAATCACAGATGTGTAAGTTTCATGAAAAAATCTTATGATAATTCAGGCAGAAAAGAGTCACATATAATAGAGAATAGTCTAGCAGGCTTTCGTAATATTCAGTTCCAGAAGATAGCAGTATAAAAGGTTTAGACTTTTGAGGGGAAAAAACAAGTAATTCAGTAATTTTATAAATGGCTACATTTATTTATAAATACAACATACAGTATTCTCAAAAATGCACATGATTGTGAACTCCTTTTTTGAGGAGAATAAATTCAAATCAAAATACCAGTACTAACCAGCCAAAAGATGAGTCAAGTTAAGGAACTCAGGAGTTAAGAAGCTATAGAATGTGAATAAATAGTAAGGTAAACACTGAATCCACTTAAATATAATGTGGATATATATATTTAAGGCTAAAAACCTGTGAGAAATAGGGTAATAAAACAGAATGTAAATGTTAAATGTAAATGAGAATATTAAAATAACTCATAAAAATTCTATGGTGGAAGATACATTAATCTCTTTGTCTTTCAGAATGTGGTCAATGCTGTCTGAATATTCGATTTTTTAAAATCAATTTGATTTTTAAAGAAATTTGAAAATATTTCAAAATTTGCATTTGTAAATGATGCCTCAACATTCTTCCAGAAAGTAACTTTATTGCTGTGTTTTCCATAGTTCACTAAAGCTTTGGGAGCAACAAAATAGGGCTACTTGAAACACAATGAGAACATTTTTTTTACATAATGCAAACATTGGGACTACGATCAGAGATTAGAAAATTAAATCGTTTCGCCAACCCCCAAAAAACAGCAGGAAGGAAGGAAGAAAAGAGAGAAAGAAGAAATCTTTTCATGTTTGTGAGAATGTGGGATATCAGAAGGTCTCAACTGTTAATAAAGGTGTAGACTGGTTCAACATTTTTGAACAGTTTGGCAATAGTTATCAAAATTTCAAACGCAGACCCCCTGATAACCAGCAATTTCACTTCCAGGAATTTATCCCTATAGATATATTCACAAAGGTAGCAAAGATATAAAAATTTGCTTAACAATATTTACTGCAATATCATTTAATACTTAAAAACTATTACCTACTCAGACATTTTTGAGTGGATAAATGGTTAATAAATTATATAGAACACTGTCTACCTGTGAAAAAGAATGAGAAATCTATTGGAACTGACATAGAAGGATGTTATATTACATATATAATATGTATATGTAATATACTTGTGTGTGTTTGAATGTATAGAAATGTCCAGAAAGATACACAACATATTACTTAAATTTTTTTAAAAATCTTATAAAAGCAGGCCTGGTGTACATTTTCTATTTTTTAAGATTTAATATAGAAAATAACCTGATCGTTAAAATATTTTTCTTTATCTTAAAAGAAGTCCATATCAAATCTCATTTAAAAGGAAATAAATTCCAGGAATAAGAACCAGAGAGTGCTAATGTATCCATGTCCCAAGCACCTAGTTTCCAACTGCTCAATATTCTAGGAGAATGCCCAATATAGTTCATTCAGTCAGCAGAATAATGTTCAAGGAAAACAACAAAGGTCAGAAAGCTTACTTTATGGTTAGTGATGAAAGTCAGTTATAGACAAACTATTACATGTTTAAAAGGACCAATTTCTTCATCAGTGCAAAAGAGCTTCAATTTTTATTAAAAAGTTAAAAATAATAAACCTTTAAAAGCCATGGTCAACACCATAGAGAAAACCAGTATAGTAAAAACAAAAACTCTGTTTCAGTAAGGAATGATATAAAAAATTAAACACTGATAAGAATGTTTCTTTCAATATATGTGACTTTCATCACACACACATAAAATACCATATCTCTGGAAAGATATATAAGAAACAAACAATACTGATTGTCCATGGGGAGGGAAACTGGGTGCCCAGGAGATACTTTTATACTTTGTGAATTTTGAACCATGTAAAGGTATGACCTATTTAAAAATAAGAAAAAAATATTTGTGTCAATTAATTATGAACTTTTGTTATTTTAGATAAAAATTTAATCACAATAATGAGGAAAATAGATTGGTACAGGACTGACTATTTCTCAATATGGCAAAGACTCCACAATTAGCAACACTGTATGGTAGGTATGGTCCCCAGCATACTTCTTCAGGTTGATTCCATTTATTTTCTCTGATCCACTTCATCTAAAGCAGATTCATTATGAACATAAAGAAAGAAACCAAGTTCTATCTCATGGCCTTGAGTATCTTAATGCCTCTACTACCCTAGGTGGTAAACATCTTAAAGTAAAATGGCATTCTAAATTCCTTGTTTCTCATTGAACACTGCTTGAAAACCAAAACTGAAAAAGGAGTCCTAAACAATGGAAATTTTGAAAAGTTTGAAGGCATGTATAATGAGAACAGGATATAAACACAAGTTTATTCTGCTCCTTGTAATAAACTTTAACTGCAGGGAAAAAAAAGAATAAATTTATAATTGAATAATCCCCCAAATAACTGGAAAAACTATATTGTTTTTCAAAAATTTTTCTCTTTTCTTTTAAAGGACATCTTAGCTTCAGAAAAAAAACTATATTGTTAACTAACCTTATTATTCCATAAGAGAAGAGGAAATTGTTTACTTAATCAAAGAAAATCTTCCTACTTCTTGTAAGATAAAATACTGAGAGAAAAAAGACTCAGGACAGAAGAGATAATGATTTAGCATTATAATGCCAGATTATTCTTTATTGGGATAGCTTTAAGCAACTGTATATTTTAGGGATTGAAAACTTTTATATATTAAAATAACCTATAAAGTACTTTATAATAGCTAATAAGCTAAATCTGCTCATTTTTCATTGAAAATAACCCAAAAAATAATATGTTTGGAGTCATTTATGATGCATCTAGGATATACAAAGATTTTAAGAGAGAAAATAATGTATAAAACATGTCACCATTATAAGTAATGGTGACTGATATCTTAAAAATTCATTTCTTTGAGGATCTCATAGCACTTTATACATCCTTGGGCTAACAAAGCACTCAAGATCATCGAATCCATCTAATACCTCCAGATATATAGTTGGATTAATTTTTTCTTTAAAAATCATGAAATTAGATTTCTGCAGCCAGATCATTAAAAATCACCTGGCCCAAAACCCTCATAAAAATTGGAAAAGGAAAAAGAGGAGGAGGAAAAGGAAGAACAACAACAACAAAAGAAGCCTAAGGAATTTAAATAATTTGCCCAAGGGTACTCAGCAGAGCCTAAGTAAGAATCCAAGTTTCATATCTCCTAGCACAAGAAAAGGCACTTTCTACTATACTGTATTGCTTCCTTCCAAATCCTAAATTACCAATATTTACATGACCTTCATAAAATAGTCCAGAAGACACTATTAAATTTCATTTTACAGATGAGAATAGTGTGACAAGTATTTGCTTATAAATCAGTAATGTGATGGCCATGATAAAAATTTAGGTGCCTTTTCTAATGTTCAGTGGCATCAGTGCTTTCTAAACAGCTAAGTGTAGACTTTATCACTCATTAGACCTCCAATTCAGATATAGGGTTATAGGATGTCTTCCACAGGCATTTCTTCCTTTTAGTAGATTTACTTTTGAATAGCAATACAGGCCAATAAAATGCTAAGTTGGATCACAAAATTTCTTTATATGAACATAACTAGAATGCATTTGCTTTCTCTAATATTTAAGTTAGTTGTTTGTTATTGGAAATATTTCTTTTTTATTTAAAAAAATTTTTCTTTTTAGAGACTGGGTCTCACTCTGTCAGCCAGGCTAAAAGTACAGTGGCTCAATCGCAGCTCATTATAACCTCGAAAGTCTGGGCTCAAGCGATCCTCCCGCTTCAGCTTCCCAAGTAACTAGTACCACAGGAATGCACCAATATACACTGCTAATTTTTAAAATTTTCTGTAGAGACAGGATTTTGCTTGCTATGTTACCCAGGCTGGTCTTGAATTCCTGGCCTCAAGTGATCCTCCAGCCTCAGCCTCCCAAAGTGCTGGGATCACATGCATGAGCCACAGCACCCAACCTATTATGGAAAATACTTACGGAGTTCAGAACCTACTGATCAATTATACTATGGTATACCTCTTCCAGAAACGAAAGGCCAAGGAGCTGAAGACAAGTAAGGAATACTTATTTATCTGATTTATATATTGCTCTTTCTCTCATTCCAACTTTAGTTTTGTTGGCATACACATTTGAAGAAAATTCCACAGATGACAAATATTCTTTCTAATTTAACAAATATATTAAAGTTTTTAATGCTGAAATTAACATGCCATGATGAAGATATTCTACCATCTTCACAAATGGTTTAAAAAACAGAAACACTCACCAAATCAAAATCTCTAACGTGTTAGCCATCACAGTGTTGCCCCCTAAATAAACATAAGTGTAGCAGCACTATCCTTAGGGCCTTTGGAAGCTCTGATTTGATAAGTCGTCTTTCATTGACAAGAAACATGTCTATAACAATGAAATGGTTGGGCATGGATGCCAGGAAAATATGGACATCAAAGTAGGTCAAAATTGAAAGCAAGCAAGAGAAAGAAAGGAAGTGTTTTATAATCCAAATTATACTGTTGAACAGTTAACTATGCAAGTTCTCCCCGATGAATTAATAGTGATGGGGGGCTGGAGGAATGTGGTCAAGCCATATGTGCTCTGGCTGAAGTAAACTATAGAGAGGAAAACAAATATGAAATATTAAAATTGTATTCTGATCTAAAGACCAATAATTGGGGAAAACATCCTGGAGTAATATAGGACACCAGAGTCGTGGCTCAAAGACTATTGGAGTTGGTCGACTAAGTTTTTAAATCGTGTTTACTGGCTATTTCTGGTAAAGTAGTTAAGTAACAATTTTGTAAGGACACTGACAATATGAAAAATCCTTTTGAAAGAAACAACAGTAGTTTTCAAGGGCTTTTTAGAAAATATTTCTTTTAGATCCTAGTACTACAGAATGCTAATGTGTTTTAACAAAAACTTTCTTATAAGAGTTTACACCATATTATACCTTTATAGTCACACCAAATACCAAAAACAAACCTGGGCCCAATAAACAAAGATGCTATGCAGAGAAAGGACAGATAAGAAATAGTCTTTATTTCAGTATACAATCATTCCCATTATAGTAGTTAATAAGAGATACACATAGCAGAAAGATATAGATTCATTTGTTCAAGGCTCTCTGTTTATAGCGTAAGCTCTACGTTTATAGAGTAGTTAAAATGATTCTGCATATTAAAGAGGATGAACTTTCAAAAAACTTTGGAATTAATGGACATTTTAGTTCATTTAATTTTTTTATTTTCAAAATGAACATTTTAAGTGGCTGATTTAATACTAGTCTAAATATTTTAAGTAATAGGATTTTATTTAAATTTAGGCAATTATTAAGAAGTTAGACAAGCTATATAAGAATGAACAAAAATATAATCCATATTCTCTAAATATAATGGATATTCAATGTGTTTCTAATGAAAAATATCTGTATTTTTTTTTTTTTTGGAGACAGAGTTTCACTTTGTTGCCCAGGCTAGAGTGAGTGCCATGGCGTTAGCCTATAGCTCACAGCAACCTCAAACTCCTGGGCTCAAGCAATCCTACTGCCTCAGCCCCCGAGTTGCTGGGACTACAGGCATGTGCCACCATGCCCGGCTAATTTTTTCTATATATATTTTAGTTGTCCAATTAATTTCTTTCTATTTTCAGTAGAGACGGGGTCTCGCTCTAGCTCAGGCTGGTTTCGAACTCCTGACCTTGAGCGATCCACCAGCCTCAGCCTCCCAGAGTGCTAGGATTACAGGCGTGAGCCATCGCGCCTGGCCGATATCTGTATTTTTAATTCAAAATGTTTTTAAAACTAGAGAAAATGAAGTTTCAAAATAACTGTTTCAAAAATACAATTTAGAACATGCACATATTTTGAAGATTTACCTGAAAATGTTCAAGTATGTTCTCTGTTCTGTGAATTTTTTAAAAGCAACAAATAAAATTTCTAGATTTCCTTTAAAAACTAAGTTCTAAATTATGTCTACTACACATTTAGAATGAAAAGTCCTAAAACATCTGTTTCATCTCAGGAAACAATAGCAGAAAACCAAATTGTTGCATTAAATTATTTTAAACCATAATTAATAACCTAACTGCTTCTAGTCCAGAATATTTTAAAGAATGGGAAACAGTTTTTAATTTCCTTCAAAAAGAAAAATATAACATCAAAACCTTCAATATCTGGCAAAAGTTAAGCTCTAAAATCTAACAAAGCATAGAGGCTGGTCCAGATTGTGTTCCAAAGACTGACTTGCATATACTTATTTAAAACTGAGGGTAATAGTTCCCCAAAACCTTTGGCTTCACAGGTTCACCAAAAAAAAAAAAATCTTTTTAACTTAAAGAATTAGCAAACCTAAACATCAAGAACAGACCTATAGGATGCCAGGAAATACATCTCCACTACATGTAATGAGAGTGGAGTCTTCCATCAGCAAACCACTGGAAGAAATTACTATAGCCCAAAACAGATACTAGGAGGTGGTAGCAAAGAATGGAGAACAAGTAAGATGGTACTGCCTTATAAGGTAAAGCTAGTAAAAATTATCAGTCACTTTTTCTAAAGACTCGGGACCAATCTGCCTGCTTTCCTCTCTGATGCTTCCTATTTCTGACTAGGACTTTTTCTTTCCTCTGGCCTATAATAAAGCCTGAAATTACAAAATTTAATCATAGCTTTTAAATATCAAAATTATTATACTTTCCCATACTTTCTATATTTTCTTTTATTTTAAATTTTTTTAGGAGAGGGGTCTCACTATGTTGCTTAGGCTGGAGTATAGTGGCTATTCACACTGCAAATTGAACTGGGCTCAAGCGATCCTCCCACCTCAGCCTCCCCAGTAGCTGGGACTACAGGCCATCCCCAGCATTTCCACATTTTCTATGAAGAACAGTATGGCCTTTTATAATCAGGAAAAGAAATAATATTAAAATTTAGATATCTCTCCACATATAGCCAAAGCATGCATGGCACAGGCAATATTTTTTTTAAATTGCTCTCCAAGCCAATCGGCAATATACTTTTAAAAGTTAAAATCAATATATAAAATAATTCGAAAGAAGGAAAAAGCTATGAACATGAAATTATTAAATCTAAAAGTATTTATGATAGTTAAAATTGAAAAATAAGTCAAAAGTTCAATAATTAAATGAACGATTATGGTTTATCAACTTGATGAAATATGGTGCAAGGATCATAAAGAGAGACTATGTAGCAATACAGAAAAGATAATGATAGAATACACAATGGAAAAAATAGAAAACAACTGTATTATACACTATGACTATAATTATATGTAAATATGAATGCAAAAATAGATTGTAAAATAGAAAAGTAAATAATTGTTAGAATAATAGCATTACCTTTGTATAAGATAATTAAGATATGAATTTATCTGAGCCATTTTTAACCTTACATTTTGAATGTAAATAATTATGGTAAATCCAAATAGTTCTATCTGTTCATTCAATGCAATTCTTCTAAGGAACTAAATCATTAATACTCTATTTACCCAATTCCAGAAAACTAGAACACTATAAAAATATTTAATAACAGATTTTTAACTCAGTCAAAATCAGTATGATTTTTCTGTACATTAAGGGTACATTTAACAAATATTCCTCTTTTTCCAATTTAACTTTCTCAGAACTCTCAACAGGTTAAGATAGTGACTTTGCTGTAGAAAATGAAAGAAGAAAGAGAAGCTCCAGATAAAAATTCAAGGGATAAGAGTATTAAACTTTGCTTATAATAGCTAAGCTTTTATGCTCTTTTCTGTTTTATTTCAAATGATGAAATACTTCAATTTCTAATTTTTGTAGATGATCCAAAGCAACTCTCAAAAAGGAAAAATGATATAGAAATAAGTCAAAAGATTGAGATCTACCTGTCATAATTCTCAGACCAAAAAAAAGTACAGCTATCAGAAATTTTAACTGACAGAGAAGATCTTGATTAGTAAAAATGGTAATGTCATCATTATAATATTTAACATTAAATCATTAGTAGGAATGATATTATTTCTACTATTATTAGTAGAAATGATAATACATGGCATAATCAAACTATGCATTTATTTTAGTCAATATTTATTTTTCAACAATGTTCTCAGGATTGGAATATTGGGAAGGTCTGTTATTGGAAAGAATTTAAAAAGCAATACTTACATAGTTTTTCCTAATAACTAAAACTAATAAAGCTAATTTTCTACAACATTTATAACTGAGTATGTCTAATATAGTTCTTAAAGAAATATACGGGACAAGTCTGGGAGAAACTCTAGGAAACTGGTTAAAGCACCCTCACAAAATAAAAACTAGTCCAAAGCACACAATTCAGCAAGAAGCATTACCCTTTAAGTGGAACCATAGTTGTAAGGATTACTGTAAATATGAACCTACCATCTAATTTGAAATTATGAAAAGCCAAAACAGAAAAGACTAAAAGAACAGAAAAATAGAATTTGTAATAATGTTGTTAGAAAGATGATTAAAAATAGTAGCTTTGTTTTTATGTCTAATCAGAGAAACAACAGAAATCACTCAAAGTGATGATAGATACACTAATCACCCTAATTTGATCAACACATACTCTATACATGTATCAAGATAACATTTTGTGCCCCATAAATATATATAAGTATTATGTGTCAATTAAAATAATACTAAAATCACTCAAAGTGATCTGACATATTATTCTATTTTATGAACACATCATTGACTTTACAATATGTCTAATAAAGGGCAGTTTAAAAAGTACAGAAATATCAAAAGGGGTGGAATGAAAGGAAGAAACAAACTAATAATTTACCTAGAAAGAGAAAAAATATGCCCTATTTTTTCAACACTAAGTATTTTCAAATACATTAAGTATTAATACATGCAACAACTAAACAAATACCCAAGCTTTTTAAGTTATTATGTACAAAGTATGCAAATTAATGATCTTTACTAGTGTTTTCTAAACATTAAGTATGAATGAATATTAACATTCAGGAGAAAATATGTGAAATTAAAAATATCTTACTAAATCAGCCCCTGCTTGAAGTAAAACATCTGCAACATCCGTATGTCCATTTTCACAAGCATAGGTTAAGGCTGTGTCTCCTGTTGCTGTTGTAGCATGCACATTAGCGCCTAGCAAACAAAACAAATCATACATTTACTTTGAGAATTGTAAAATTATATTAGCTAGTCCAATTATGCAATCTGGTGAAACTGAAAAATTAAAAATGTGAAAATATAAAATGCAATTTAAGCATCCTAACTTCCCTTTAAATATGTTTTATAAAAATACTTTTACCCACATAGAAAATAACTAAACCATATGATTTTAAAAGACAACATAATCTGCCTATACATCACTACACTAGTAAGATATACCCTAAGGAGTAAAACAGCCGCAAAAACAAAAAAATATTAAGTAGTTTTCAGAAATCATACTGGTAGTAGTGTTGGTTTGTATTCTGAGGCACTTCTATGGATATTGTAGTATAAATCAAATGAATAATCATTTGGTGAGAACAGAAATTTTTAGCATGATTAAGAGAAAACACAGATATAAGATTATGGAGCTTAAGTAAAAATCCTGTGGCTCTGAATTGGAAATACTGACATGAATTCATGATGTATTTTATCTATAAGAAAAATACAGGGCCGGGTGTGGTGGCTCACGCCTGTAATCCTAGCACTCTGGGAGGCCAAGGCGGGAGGATCGCTCAAGGTCAGGAGTTGGAAACCAGCCTGAGCAAGAGCAAGACCCCGTCTCTACTAAAAAATAGAAAGAATTAATTGGCCAACTAAAAATATATAGAAAAAATTAGCCAGGCATGGTGGCGCATGCCTGTAGTCCCAGCTACTTGGGAGGCTGAGACAGGAGGATCGCTTGAGCCCAGGAGTTTGAGGTTGCTATGAGCTAGGCTAACACCAGGGCACTCTAGCCCGGGCAACAGAGTGAGACTCTGTCAAAAAAAAAAAAGAGAGAGAGAGAGACTTAAGAGACATATTAATCAACAGTGATTATACAAATATTATTTCAATCCTGATTCAAACAAGTCATGAAAGACACACATATACATTTATAAAACTATCAGAGAAATATGAAAACTGCTTGGATATTTGCTAAGGAACTATTATTAAAAAGTCTCAGGCAGGAAAATGGTATTGTGGTTATTTTTATAAATTATCTTTTACAGATATATACTGAAATGATAATTTTACAAAAATGTTTTATTTTCAAATTTAAAAATTAAAAGTTAAAAATGTTTATTTTAAATAAAAATAATTTTTAAAAATAAGTGGGATATGGGAGTACAGATGAAGTAAGATTGGCCATGAATTAAACATTCATGTTTTAACTGGGTGATGGGTTCTTAGAGTTCAATGTACCATATTGTCTATGTGTGTGGAAAAAATGTCATAACAAAAGGTTGTTTAATGGTTTTTTTTTTTTTTTTTTTTTTTTTGAGACAGAGTCTCACTCTGTTGCCCTGGCTAGAGTGCCGTGGCGTCAGCCTCGCTCACAGCAACCTCAAACTCCTGGGCTCAGGCGATCCTTCTGCCTCAGCCTCCCGAGTAGCT
>CAUYPO010131019.1:0-11952 GCA_963574435.1 Cheirogaleus major | reverse complement strand
AAATAGAAAGAAATTAATTGGCCAACTAAAAATATATAGAAAAAATTAGCCGGGCATGGTGGCACATGCCTGTAGTCCCAGCTACTCGGGAGGCTGAGACAGAAGGGTCACTTGAGCCCAGGAGTTTGAGGTTGCTGTGAGCTAGGCTGATAGCACGGCACTCCAGCCTGTGCAACAGAGTGAGACTCTGTCTCAAAAAAAAAACAAAAACAAAAAAAGCAGAACAGGATACCACTTTGTATAATATTTAGAGACTTACTAATTTTTCATTACTTACGGGTATAAATAGATAATTCATTGTGGATTTAATTTGCGTTTCTGTGAGCACTAAGGAGCTTTAGCCTCTTTTTATGTTTATGAGCCATTTGTATTTCTTTGTGAAATACCATGGGTTCGTGTCATTTGCCTACTTCTCTATTGAATTTTTTTCATTGTAGTAGTTCTTTCATATTTTATTGATTGATTGATTGAGACAAGGTCTTGCTCTGTTGCCTGAGCTAGAGTACAGTAGTGTCATCATAGCTCACTGCAACCTCTAAGTCCTGGGCTCAAGTGATCCTACTTTAGTTGCCTGAGTAGCTGAGGCCACAGGCATGTGCCACCACACCCAGCTAATTTTTTAAAAAATTTTTGTAGAGACAAGGTCTTACTATGTTGCCCAGGCTGGTCTCAAACTTCTCGCCTCAAGTGATCCTTCTGTCTCAGCCTCCCCAAGTGCTAGGATTACAGGTGTGAGCCACTGCACCCAGCCTCTTTCTTTGATTCTAGAAATGTTTGTTAAGCTATGTTTGTTGTACTTTATCCAACAGTTAGTGATTTTGTAGTGATAGTACTTTTCATAAAATATAGGGCACATTGTTGCTTTTTAACAACTATGTATCTTAGGCTTTGAGTTAATTTTAAAAAGTGGAAATTTAATTAATATTCATGCTATTATGGAATGTCTTAAGTTTAGATGCTTAGTAAGTGTTTTTTTCTTTTCTTTTCTTTTCTTTTTTTTTTTTTGAGACAGAGTCTCACTCTGTTGCCGGGGCTAGAGTGCCATGGCGTCGGCCTAGCTCACAGCAACCTCAAACTTCTGGGCTCAAGCAATCCTTCTGCCTCAGCCTCCCGAGTAGCTGGGACTACAGGCACGCGCCACCATGCCTGGCTAATTTTTTCTATTTTTGGTAGAGACGGGGTCTCGCTCTTGCTCAGGCTGGTCTCGAACTCCTGAGCTCAAATGATCTGCCGGCCTCGGCCTCCCAAAATGCTAGGATTACAGGCGTGAGACACTGTGCCCGGCCAGTAAATGTTTTTGAATGAAATGCTGAGCATCTGTCTTAGGAAAATAAAAATATTTTAAAGCTGTTCTTAAAAATGTATACTGTGACAATTTATTGTTATTGTTATTTTTTTTCTACTTTAGTAGCTTTTAAAAAAAATTTGGCCAGTGTAGTATATGGTTTGTGGGGGAGCCAGGAGACACACCAGATTAATTTCCACTTAGCCTATGTGAAACTTTATAACAAAAGAAGAAGAAAAATGCAGGGAATATTATGTATTCCTTTCTTGATTTCAGTTTTATTATGATGTGCTGCATCATATTTTGTTTGGTCATTGCAGTTTGTTATAGAGAGAGTAAATATTTTATTCAACTCAAATAAATACCTGTGCTAAAAGAAAAGAGCTACTACATGGATAACTAGTTCATGAGTATTTTATCTCTAAATTTGAATGCCCAATCCATATTTCACATTTTTAGGTCTAAGCTCCACATTTGCTTGTGTTTAAAACCAAAAAATACTGCTTTTTTGGCTCATTGGTGAAAATGTATCCTTTGATACAAGCTGTCAACATCAATCATCTTTAAGGTTCTTTGTTTTAGACATTGCACTGACAGCTCTTAAAAGCATTCCAGGAGAGAATCATTCGGTTTGACTGCGTGTTGTTGCATGTCTGTTATATAAAGCCCATAGTATGATTTCCACAGGGAATGGGTCTATCTTTAGGCACTTGAACACAGCATCAGGGTATAACAAATTGCCTAGGGGGGAGGCGGGGATGGGTATATACAAACATAATGAGTGAGATGTGCAAAGTTTGGGGGATGGTCATGCTTGAAGCTCTGACTCGAGGGGGGCGGGGGGGCATGGGCAATATACGTAACCTTAATATTTATACCCCCATAATATGCTGAAATAAAAAAAAAAATTGCCTAGCTCTCAAAATGCAGCTAGTTTTGAACACCTGCAGAAGAGGAGGAGCAGGCAGCTATGGTCTGTGGGATGAATGGAATGAGAGCACATAGTTGGATGGGATAGGCAGGCTTTGGGCATATTGATTTGCAAAAGAAAAAATAGTATTCTCTCTGTATTATTAACAGAAACGGCTAAGACCGATGCTTTTTGGAGTTCTACAGATAGTTTTGCTTCTTCTATGACCTGTGTTTTGTGATTGTTTTCTTCTTAGTACACTGGGATGTTTTTTCTTTGTACTGATATTGAGAAAACCAGTTATTGATGTTTATTATTTTTTTAAGCATCCTACAGTGCAACTTATTGAGGTTTAGATGTAACATGACCACTTTAAATTTAAAGTGACCTCAAAGTGAAGGTTTTTTTTTTTTTTTAACAGATCTATATTATTTTGTTCCTAGTTACTTCAATCACCAACATTATTCAAACTCGGACTGTCATATAGTCATAACTTTTATACCTTAGATGTGAAAGATTCTTGGCATTACTTCTGAGCATGCATGGTTACTGATCTTCACTGGCACAAGAGGGTGAAGCATATTTCTCTATGCCATCTGAAATGGAATAGACACATCTCCTGTTCTGTAGAATAGCAATCACAGGTAGCACCAACTCATGCTTTCTGTTGATTTTCCTAAGAAGCAGAAGGGCCTAGTAGTGTTCATTATTCTCTACGTGGCTATAGGATGAATAACTTTCCTGCATAGTGTTCAGATTATTTATAAACTCTAGTTTACTAATGAAATCACTTTAATAGTACCTGCACATTTTACAAGAATTTTCTGAAGATGAGGTAATATCTAGAATGCTTTTTAAGCCCCTCAGGGATTAATTTTCAGTATACAGCAAACCTTAATTGATTGCATGTACCATACTAGACACCATGCGAGGTTCTGAGTATACGAAAGTTGAATAAAAATAGGCCCTACTTTTGAACTTAGATATGGTTGAGGAGACATAAATATAAATAACTACGTGTAGTATGTTACGTGCTGTGAGATGTTCGAAGTGCAATGAAAAGGCAAAATAAGGCAATTATTGATGTACAATTAGAAATATAGATTCAATTAGGAACACACATCTTAACTACAATTAGCTATTAGATTTTCAGAACTAGAACTGGAATGTAACTTCTCTATTACTGTTTATATTGTCATTAGAATTATAGGGATTTTTGTTTGTTTTTTATATTATTAGTTTTCTCTTTCTATCTTATTTTTTTATTCTCTGCCTTTTTAGCCAGAAAACAGTGAGTTGAGAACAGGATTGGAAATCACAAGATATATTTCTGGCCTTAGTTCTGCCAAATACTAGCCCTACGTTTTGGGGGGAATTTATTTAACTTCTCTGAGCCTCAGTTTTATCAACCACAAAAAGAGAAGAATAGCTTTTCTATATCACAAAGATAATGATGTGAAAGTGTTTTGTGAAAATGTTACATTTTTACAAACGTCAGGTTTTCAGATGGGTCACTAAAGAGTGGTTTTTTTTTACTTTCCTTAAGTCTGACTGAAGCTTCCTTTGAGTGTTGATTCTGACTTTTATTTGCCCTGCAGCCCAGTGAGGGCACAGACTGGCTGGTGTGCTGTGATTTTCCCTGACTCATCCTTGCTCCCTCCCTCTTCTTTCTCACTCTTTCATTTCCTGGGATTGCATTGCTGCATTAGAAGTAACTCTGTCTTCTGCAAAAGGCAATGCAAGTCCACTGTGGTAAGGCTTGTTTTTATTTTCTCCATTGTCATGTACTAAACTTACTATGAAAGATGTTTAATTTTAAGTTACATAAAAGATTATTGGGGGAAATTTCATCTGGCTGTCATAATATTTAAGTATTTTGGATAAAATTAGTCTTGTCGTTTTCCTCTTTGACTTTAGCTTCTCATTTCTATTTTAAGAATAGCAAACCTTGAAAAGCTTTTTGTGCGTTTGTTTATCTCTTGGAAACTTTAAGGTTAAGAATTTGTTAGGAGAGTTTTCATACTGTGGGAGGTGACACATAGGTGATCTGAAATCAATGCAGTGGGTTGCAGCTAAAATCAATTTAGTGCAGTAAGAGTAAGTCCTGTTTTGTGAATTCTGTTATACATGTAGGTGTGAACCTTTACTCTGTTGTCTTCTGTATTTTTGGTGGGTCTTGGTCTTCATGTTGGGTGGAAAATTACTTCTGTAATTTCTTTCATACTCTCCATTTTCCTATTTTAGGTTAATAGTTTTCTAAGAGGCATTTGGTTGTTAGTGTCCTGTTTGGAGAAAAGCAATTGTCTGTTTCCATTTTGTAAGATGAATACTTGAGAGATAAATATTATATAAAGTCCTAAAAGTAATGATAAGGGGTTATTGGCATATTTTCAGGGAATGAGTCCTTCCTTAGATGAGTTTAGCATTGTAGCTGGGCTCTAGAATTTTGCCAAAGCATCTTCAGATGGAAAAATTAAGTCTGTAGGTGCTCAGCTTAGAAGCTCTGACTCAGAAGGTGAAATACTGCTTGAGGTGGCAGAATAATTTATAATTGATGTGAACCAGAAAAAAGCAAAACAACAAAATGCAGTCAATGCATTGTGAAGTAGCTACTAACATATTTTTGAAATGATTCTTGAATGATTGCCAAGCTGTTTTTTACTTAGTTCCTACCACCAAAGCAAAGTTGTATTTATATTTTATATTTATTTTAATATATTCCCTTTATCTCCATATCTGTTTCTTCTCCACTTCCCTTTTCTTTTCTTTTCCTTTCCCTCCCTCCCTCCCTCCCTCCCTCCCTTCCTTCCTTCCTTTCTTTTTTTAAGAAATCATGTTTCCTTTTAATTGAGTACTTAATTCACACTCTTTTCTCTCCTGGCTGCTACTCTGGTAATAATTAGGTCCCCATCCTCAAGAACATTGCATTTGACCAGACTGAGAACCAGTATGAACACAGGCCCCAAGCCAGGGCTTTTGGAATAACAAAAACAGCAAAACCCAGCCTGTCTCTCTTCACTTAAAAGGGACCATGAATGAGAGGATCCAAATCTCCACCTTCTAAAATTAGAAAAGCTAGAGCTCAAAGCAAAAATGGAAACCAAAATGCATCAAGAATGAAGTGTAGTACCCCCTCATATATTCAAGATCATCTACTTCCCTTTTTAATTGAAGAGTTTTGTGCATGTATCTTTGTGTGTTTGCTTGAAGAAAACATCAAGAATAACTTGTTCTATATCTCCTTCTGTCCATAACTCAGAAGGCACTATGATATAGTTGGAAAAGCACCAGAATCAGAATCAAGGGACTTCAGCCTAAGAGTTGGGCATGAGCCCTGGAGGTGAATGCCCGGGCTTGAATCCCAGCTTCATGACATTGGGAAAATTATTTATCCTCTTTAGTTGCTTCAGTTTCCTTGTCTGTGAAATGGAAATAATAATAAACATCTCATAGCATTGTGGTGAGGTTTAAATAGATTAAAGTCTTTAGAAGGGCACATGGTGAGAGTTATATATTAGGGTTACCTGTTGTTATTGCTATCCAATTCTTCGCAGCAAGCTAAGGGACCTTGGGTAAGTTACTAAAGCTCTTTGGACTTCATTTATTTAAAAAAAAAAAACAAAAAAACTCAAACATAGTTCTTTAATTCTTGTGTATATTTAAACTCTGATGTTTGGTCCCAAGTACTTTTATGTTTTCGAGCCCTTGAAGTTACTCCTTTGTGTTTTTTTTATATTACTGGGGTCAAAGAGATGGATACTCCCAGCAGTGCAAATATTTTGTGTTAATGATTTAGATTGTCAGAATGGTGCTAAGATTACCTGTAGATGTTATTTTTCTAATATGCTAAGTTTTAGGTATTCTGTCCCCCAAATCAGCTCTTTTTCTTTTAGTGAAAGCCTATTCTTCATTAATACCAGTAATTGTTAAGAGAAAAGCTACTATTTTTATATTTTTGTATTATATGAATCAGTCCCCAGGAGTAAAACCTTCCTCCAATAGTCATCTGTTCTTTCCTTCAGACTTCTTACATAAGAGCACAAAATGTTTGGTGAATCTTCATTAAAATGTCACATGTCCTAAATACAGAAATAAATTTTAAGGTAGAGAAGCCATGACAACAAGGACAAAAAGGTATTTAATTTGAAATGGCTATTAAGCAATATATTATTCCAAAGTTGTAATTTGACAAACTTGTTTTTTTTTCTTGTTTTGTTTTTGTTTTATGAAACAGAGTCTCGCTCTGTTGCCGGCTAGAGTGCCGTGGCATCCGCATAGCTCACAGCAACCTCCAACTCCTGGGCTCAAGCAATCCTCCTGCCTCCGCCTCCCGAGTAGCTGGGACTACAGGCGCTCGCTACCATGCCTGGCTAAGTTTTCTATTCTTAGTAGAGGCGGGGGGATCTCACTCTTGCTCAGGCTGGTCTTGAACTCCTTAGCTCAAGGAATCCTCCTGCATCATCTTCCCAGAGTGCTAGGATTACAGGTGTGAGCCACTGCGCCCAGCCTAGACAAACTTGTTGATCTCGTGTTCTGGATGAGATGAAAAGGCCCTCTAGTTGTGAAACAAAGAATGTTCTTCAATCTTTTATTAGCTTTGAGCTGTTAAAAATAAAGGGAAAAGTTATTTTGTGCTAAATTTTGTGTCAGTTTGTTAACTTTTCCCTTATTTCTTCATGATGGAACTTTGAAATTACCATTTCACTTATCTTAGCTTATAGCCCCAAAAGTCTCTTTTCTGAGAGTTAAAATTCTTACCTTTTTTGTTATGGCTCTTTTATTATTTTGTTTCTTCTTTTGCTTTTTTAATCAGTTCTTGCTATTAGAGGTTCTGTTTTTAGAAGTAAGTAACTTGTTGAGAATTCCTGTCTGTGAGCACTTGGGACCTCTGACCCTTGGATATCCCTTCTATTTGAAGAGCTGTGCAATTATAAGGCCAGGCCACATCTTTTGACATGGCATGAAAACAAATTATAAAACTTGTAGAGTGTGAACAGAAAGTGAGAGCAGATGTGATTCTAAGATTAAGAATAAAGAACATATTTAAAAAAAGAATGAAGAACATACCAAATAACTCAGGAGGTAGGGGTTTAATAACATTTTTTAAGTGTTTTTAATTTTTTTGATGAAAATTTTTAAATTTAAATGAAAGACTGGCACGGTACAGTAGTTCATACCTGTACTCCTAGCACTCTGGAAGGCCAAGGTAGGAGGGTTACTTGAGGCCAGGAGTTCAAGACCAGCCTGAGCAAGAGTGAGACCCAGTCTTTACTAAAAATAGAAAAAATTAGCTGGACATGGTGGCACATGCCTGTAGTCTCGGATACTCAGGAGGCAGGAGAATTGCTTGAGCCCAGGAGTTTGAGGTTACAGTGAGCGATGATGCAACCATTGCACTCTAGCCCAGGAGATGGAAAGAGACTCTGTCTCAAAAACATTAAGTGAAAGACTAACAGGAATACACTGTTTTAAGTCACTCGTAGTGAGGTAACCGATGTTCTTTGACTATTTTACATAACTCTGAAATGCAAATTATTTGACAAAATAGTGTGATCTTATGTGTTTCTTGGGATGTTAGACTATGATTGACTTTCAATATCATATTTCTATTAATGTTCCCAACTTTTTCACTTAACAAGACTCAGCCCAGTTTTAAAATATCCATAGTTTTAGTAATGAAAAATTTTTAATCTTCAGCAATGCCTCATTACCTTTCTTTTTAGCCACATTGCAGAGGTTTGAGGGTGGAGGATCCTATAGCTGCTAAGCTATATTATTAGTTTCTCATTTGGAAATTTTGAGAGAGCAAATAAGTAAGAGAAGTGTACTAAAGTTCATGAAGGACAAATAGGAATTTTGTGCTACTTTATGCTATTACTGTTCTTTACTACCTTTTTCTTCCTCTCTGTAACATTATTCTGTATTTGAACCTTTCTTTCTTTTTTTTTTTTGAGTCAGAGTCTCACTCTGTTGCCTGGACTAGAGTGCTGTGGCATCAACCTAGCTCACAGCAACCTCAAACTCCTGGGCTCAAGCAATCCTCCTGCCTCAGCCTCCTGAGTAGCTGGGACTACAGGCATGCGCCACCATGCCTGGATAATTTTTTTTTTTTTTTGTATATATATATTTTAGTTGATCAATTAATTTCTATTTTTAGTAGAGATGGGGTCTTGGTCTTGCTCAGGCTGGTTTCAAACTCCTGACCTTGAGCAATCCGCCCGCCTTGGCCTCCGAGAATGCTAGGCATGAGCCACCGTGCCCGGCCTGAACCTTTCTTTCTGATCCTTACAAAATGGAGTTCCTTGAAGAAATGATTTAGTGAACAGATAACCTTTTGAGTACATAAATCATGTGACACAGAGAAATCCCTTTGTAACAGGTGGTAATGGATCTGTGTGACTCATTAGAATTGTGTTCTGGCAAAAGGTGGATAAATACAACTTTACAGGAAAATCTAGCTTAACTGTTTTTTTGTGTGTGGTTTTTTTTTTTTAAGACAGTGTCTCTGTCACCCTGGGCTAGAGTGCCTTGGCGTCAGCCTAGCTCATAGCAACCTCAAACTCCTGGGCTCAAGCAATCCTCCTACCTCAGCCTCCTGAGTAGCTGAGACTACAGGCACACGCCACTATGTCTGGCTCATTTTTTCTGTTTATAGTAGAGACGGGGTCTTGCCCTTGCTCAGGCTGGTCTCGAACTCCTGACCTCAAGTGATCCTTCTACCTCAGCCTCCCAGAGTGCTATCGTTACAGATGTGAACTACAGCGCCTGGCCTAACTATTGATTTGGCTTTGCTGACTGGGTTTTCCAGTCTTTCAAGAAGGTTATAGAAATGGTTCCAAGTAAATAGTAACTGTTTTCATTCATGGTGATTCTTCATTATTGGTGACTTACCAAGAATGAGCAAAGCTTGGGTTATTACTGAAGTGATTGTAAGTACTCAGTGAATGAAATGATTTACCTTACAATCACTGAAAAGTCTAAGTCATTTTGCCTCTGTCTGTTCATTGTGTTAGAGTATGTCTGGACTTTGGATATGAAAGGGAAAAGGTAAATTGATTACTGCTATTTACCCATTTACATTTAGCAAGATATAATGTCTGGGTCCTACCTTTATTAAAGATTCTAATATAATTGTCATGGGTTGTGACTTTAGCCTAGGAATTCTTAAAAGTTCCACAGGTGACTCTAGGCACAGAGTTTGAGGACCTTTGTGTTATATAATCTCCCCAACTAGATTTCAGACTCCTTGAAACAGAGATTATAATCTTAAACTTCTCTCTTCAACATAACAATATGACTATGAATTTATTATGTTGCTGATTATATACTTATTAAACACACCTTGAACATAAAGAAGTCAATTATTTAGTTGTTAAAACTAAATTAATATCAAGAAAGCCACCATAAAAGTACAGATTTTTTAATAGGTATTGTAGAATACATATGCTTCTCAATTTATGATGGGGTATATCCCAGTAAACTCAATCATAAGTAAAAAATATGGTAAATTGAATATGCATTTAATACTTTGATAAACCTATGGTAAAATCGAAAAATTGTAAGTCAGAGACCATGAGTACAAAGAAAAGAAATAGTTGTGCAGTAGAGTAGGGCTTAATCAGGAAAGGCTTCTTTAAAGGCATATAGTCACATTTTGACTTGTGTTGCAAAGCAAAAAAGATTAATTAAATGAGTTTTGGAATCCAACTTAGGTAGCTTGGAGGGACCGTGACTCAGAATAACAGGAGACTTCTGCTAGGACATAGAAGGTATTTATTATGTTCTGAATCTTTTGTGTTTGAGCTATTTATGGTACATCCTAAACTGAGCTTTACCTGTGCAAAGGCAGTTCTGAAATGATTTAGTCCTGTTCAGACCTCCACTGAGTGTCTTTCTTCTCTGTGTATAGTCGAAGTTGGAAAACAGATGTATTTCCTCTTCGGAGAGATTGGCAAGTCCAGAGCAGCAGATATGTTATGTTGCACAGAAAGAATGTTCCATCTACGTGGGTTGGTGGTTCCAAGGCAGCAATCATGCAGAAAGAGAAGTGAGAGCTCTTTCAGCGAAAAAGCCTCCAGATTCAAGGCCTAGACCAACTTGTCTAATTTCCCAGAGACTTTAAGGTTAATTATTTTATTAATGTAATTATGCTAATTATATAATATATAATCGTATTAATGGAATAAATATGCATGAAATCCTGAGGCATATGGGGGAGTGGGGCTGAGAAAAGAAACCAACAACAAAAATGTTACAAAAATATACTCTTAGTCTCCAGAAGTTTATAGTTAGGGAAATAAGTTAAATACTACGTACTGTATGTTTTACAGCAGAGAATAACAGGTAAGTGCTCTGAGTTCAGAAGTAATGAGAAGGATTCAGAAGGGTGGAATTGAGGGGGAGAGCATTCTGGGTGGATGGGACAGTGTGGCTTGAGTGCCAAGATGGGGATTAGAACTCTGTCTTCAGCACCAGTGCTATGTGTGCTATGTGGACTTAGATAGCAAAACACAGGTGCAGTCCATATATGTGGAAATAAAGAGTTGAATAAAGAGGTGTACTTAACAGTACCTGAGGAAATCCAAATAGCTAATGTTCAGGGCTTCTTTTGTATCAGAGTTGGGACCAGTTTTCCTGTCAGGCAAGCATTTATTGAGCATCACTGTTTGTTTGGCATATGTTAGGCATTATTTGGGGAATAACAAAGAAGTTTGTTTTCTCCCCTTGAAGGATTTATAATCTAGTTGGGGAGATGACTAGTACATGTAAAAATATTCTGAAGTGTGGTACAAAATATATCATTACAATACTTTGTGTGGCCCAGACTCAGAACTATCTAGGAGTTCAGGAGAAATAAGAAGGGGTTTGGATATAGGGGTACAGAAAGGATGGAATTTAAGCCAGACTCTGATGGAGTCAGGTCAGGGGTGTTAAATTGGAGTCCATGGATATGCTTCAGAGAGCCTGAATATCCCTTACAATGATATGCTGCCTTGTATGAATGTACTCTTTTTTTTTTTTTTTTTAAAGAGACAGCATCATCCAGGTTGGAGTGCAGTGACCTGACCGCTGTTCACTGCTGCCTTGAACTACTGGGATCAAGTGGTCCTCCTGCCTCAGCCTCCCAAGCAGCTAGGACTATGTGCACATGCCACCATGCCCAGCTAATTTTTTTTTTTTTTTTTTTTAGATAGAGTCTCACTCTGTTGCCCAGGCTAGAGTGCTGTGGCATTAACCTAGCTCACAGCAACCTCAAACTCTTGGGCTCAAGCAATCCTCCTGCCTCAGCCTCCTGAGTAGCTGGGACTACAGGTATGTGCCACCATGCCCAGCTAATTTTTATATATATATAAAAATATATATTTATTGGCCGGGCGTGGTGGCTCACGCCTGTAATCCTAGCACCCTGGGAGGCCGAGCAGGGCGGATCGCTCAAGGTCAGGAGTTCGAAACCAGCCTGAGCGAGACCCTGTCTCTACTAAAAATGGAAAGAAGTTAATTGACCAACAAAAAATATAGCCCGAAAAAATTAGCCCGGCATGGGGGCACAGGCCTGTAGTCCCAGCTACTCGGGAGGCTGGGGCAGGAGGATCGCTTGAGCCCAGGAGTTTGAGGTTTGCTGTGAGCTAGGTTAATGCCACAGCACTCTACCCTGGGCAACAGAGTGAGACTCTGTCTCAAAAAAAACCAAACAAACAAAAAAACCAAAAAAACCAAAAAACATTCTGACAAGGGGTTATAGGTTTCATCCAATGGC
>CAUYPO010131017.1:0-17036 GCA_963574435.1 Cheirogaleus major | reverse complement strand
GTGTTTAAAACTATGGTGCTCAAATGGTGGTCGTGTACACCAGGGTTTTGGGAGGGGGGGCAAGACCCACATCATAGGGATGTGGAGAGCATTGTGGGGGGGAAGGGCATACCTCTAACCCTTCTTAGGGCGAGGCAAAGTTATACAATGTCCAAAGTGTAAAAAAAAAAATCTTTTGTTGGATGGAGGGCAGGCGGGAGGGGGGAGGAAGTGTAGAGTTACATAATGTGTGCCGTGCGCGCCACCTGGGGATTAGACTCGCTTGAAGCTCTGGCACGTGGGGGGGGGAGGAGTGGTAGGGGCAATGTATGCAATCCTAACAATATTTGTACCCCCATTATATGATGAAATAAAAAAAATAAGAAAATGTGGGGTATATATATATATATATATATATATACACACACACACACAGTGGAATATTATTTAGCCATAAAAAGAATTAAATCCTGTCATTTGCAGCAACATGGATGGAACTGGAAGTCCTTAAGTAAAAATAAGCCAGGTATAGAAAGACAAATATCACATGTTCTCACTCATATGTGGGAGCTAAAATATTGATCTCATGGAGATAGTGAATAGAATGGTGGTTATCAGAGACTGGGAAGGGTAGAAAGGAGCAGGGGAATGAAGAGAGGTTGGTTAATGGGTACAAAAATACATTTATATAGAAGGAATAAGTTTTAATGTCCACTAGCACAATAGAGTGATTATAGTTAACAATAATTTATTGTATATATCAAAATACGTAGAAGAGAAGATTTAGAATGTTCCTATATCAAAATATCACATGTACCGTCTAAATATGTACAACTCTTATGTACCCACAAGAATAAAAAAAAGAAGAATTAGATGAGAAACCATAGGCAAACCTTCCTATCACATATGTGACATATAGCCCTCATATTAAAGCAAAAATCAGTTATAATCACTAGTAGTATGTTCAAGTAGCAAATTTAGGTTTTGGTTTTAGACAAAGATAATTGACATTGGTAACATCTCTATTGTTATTACTTGCCATGATGTTTTATAAAACTAGTAAATAATTCCAAAATGAATTTATCCCATTGACTTACTGATTAATTAATTCAAATATTATATTGAGTCCTTACTGTGTGTTAGCACTTTTCTAGGCACAGGGGATGTAACAGTGAACAAGACAAAGTGCATGGTCTTATTGGAACTTACATCCTTGGGTAGATGGGATCCAGATAATCTGCAAGTAAATTTATACATGTACAGTATAATTTTTGAAAATGATAAATACCATGAAGAAAACCAAACAGGATAATGGGATAGAGTTACTGAAGGTGTAGAGAGGGTTATTTTGCGATGTGGAGTCAGGTGAGGTTATTTTATGAGGTTTATTTTAGTTGAGACCTGAGAATGAGAAGCCAGCCATGTGAAGATCTGAGGAAAAAGTATTGTGAAGACAGAGGGAAGAGCAAATTCAAAGGCCCTGAGGTGAGAGAAAATGTGTTTGAGGAAGAGTTAGAAATCTGTTGTGACTAGAGTATAGTGAGCTTAGTAGGTGTGTGCTAAAAGGAGAAGACAGAGATAGGGGTCTGATTTTATAGGACTTCGTAGACAAAAATTTTGTGTTTATCAATAATGTTTTAGTTTGATGACATACAAAAATGATTTTTTCATTAATGCATGTAATATTAAAATACATGCTTAAGAATGATCTAAAATTATATTGGTTTGGAATGCAAAGTAGTATTATCTTACAGTCAACTGCAAATGGTAAGCTATTATAATACGTGTCAGTGAAGAAACAGTGGAAGAACTCATTATTGTTCCATAGAATTTATTACCCAGACCCTCAGCTTTTTTCGTTTGTACCTAACTGCCTTTCACCATTTGGGCTGCAATGATCAAGGACAGGGGTCCTCAAATTTTTTATACAGGGGGCCAGTTCACCGTCCCTCAGACCGTTGGAGGGCCGGACTATAGTTTAAAAGAAAAACTATGAACAAATTCCTATGCATACTGCACATATCTTATTTTGAAGTAAGAAACCAAAATGGGCAAAAGCACCTGGTGGGCCGGATAAATGTCCTCGGCGGGCTGCATGTGGTCCACGGGCTGTAGTTTGAGGACGCCTGATCCAGGAACTGAAAATCTAGAGTTTTACATCAGAATGAATGTATCTGGATCCAGCACTCATACTTAAGGTAATGAAACTTAATATACTTAGACAAAGTATAACAAGTCTTAAATTTTTGGTCGGTAAAGTGAAATGAAGTCCAGAATTTCAAGTAAGTTAGAAAGTATAATGAGGCCCATGCATTCCTGTTCAATCAAGAAGTGTAACAGAGTCCAAAACTTGTACTTAGTCTGGAAATGTAATGATCCAGCATTCCTACTTAGTCAGGAAGTATAATAGTCCAGCACTTAGCCAGATATTGCTTAGCAACTGGTCTGAAGGTTGATGGAAAGGAAACAGAAACTAATAGTCAAGGTGAAGTTTTGGTATCATTAATTTATTTAGGCCATACTTTTGATTAATCTCCTTAAAAATGTTATGCCCCATATCTGGGTTTTTCTTTTCACCTTAACAACTTTTAGAAAATCCTTTATTATCTGGCTTTTCATTCTCTCCAGTTATTTCTATTTCTTATTGTGTTAATTGATTGGCTAATTCAAATGGTGCTTTTCAAATAACTTCATATCTTTTTCTTCTTTGCTGGTCAAATGCCTAGTTCTTACACTTACTTCCTTTTTACCAAAACCCTAAAGGCAAAGGAAAAAATGGAAAAAGACTTGGTTTATCTGGTATTTCTTCTGAGTTTACTAGTATTAATTATATTTTAAGATGTATTTTTGTTTTAATACATGAACATACATGAATATTATTGAAAAATTAAGAGCTACATAAAAGCACAAAGGTGAAAGTAACTTATAATCTTCTACTACAACATTCTGGCATTTTGGTATGTTTCCTTCTAGTCTTCTTCTTTTTTCTTCTTCTGTGTTTATATATAAGCATGCATACATATATGCCAGTTTTTCTTAAGCTTAATTTGGGGTCACTAATATCTTTAAAATTTTTGAAAGCTATAGATGTGAGAAAATACATAAATGTTGAAGACAAAATTTTATATGTATTTTCAGGGGGATTTATGAATCAGTCTGTTAACACAGGTCTTTTTCATTCACTATCATGTACTGTTGCTGAAACTTGTTCCTTTAGATCTTGTTCTTACTGCTGTAGTAGAGCCGTTGCAGCCCCAGATCTTTGCTCAGTGGTAGTGCTATAGTCGGGCTGTTATGTTATAGTTACCATTCCCATAGTTCCTGTTAGCTATTTTTGTCAAAGCCTGACATTCATGTGTGAAGGGGTTGGGTCCAGAGGGACTTCTAGTCTCAGTAATGTGTGGTGTTACTACCAGTCTTACTTCTGTAACCCATGTTGTCCTTTCTTTCTTGGCCAAGTAGTATTTCATTGTAGGATATACCATAATTTATTGAATCAATTGTCTATTAATATACTTTTAAACTCTTTATATTTTTTCTCTATTATAAACAAAACAATGGTGTAGTAAATATCCTTATATTTACTTGTGCTAAAATTTCTCTGGGATACATTCCTGAAAGTGAAATTGCTCAAATTATATTATAATTGCCTAATTACATTTGAGAAATATACCAATTTATATATAAAAAATTATGTCTTTACTAACACTGGACATTATGAAATATTTTTTATTAGAGTTTTTACAAAGTGAAATATATAGATTTTAAGTATATAGTTAGATGAATTTTGACAGTACTATACTTTTATGTATTGAATACCTGTATCATTATATAGAACATTTCCATTGTCATAAATTCCTTATGAGTCTTCCTCATGTGTTCTTGTTAACCATCTATTTATTTTCTTCGGTGAATTATCTATTAAAATATTTTGTGCATTATATTTGGATTTTTCTATTGTTAATGATAGAAGTTCTTTATATATTGTGGATGCTAGTCCTTTGTCAGATATATGTAGTATAAATATTTCCTTCCAGTATGTGGCTTGCCATTTCTTAATGGGTCATTTGGAAGTCAAAGATTTTAATTTTGATGAAGTTGAATTTATGAATTATTTTCTTTTATTGTTTATGTTTTTTTGCCATATATAGGAAATCCTTGCCTTACCCAAGGTCACAAAGATTTTCTCCTATGTTTTTCCTAGAAGTTTTATAGCTTTAGCTTTTAAGATATGTGATCCACTTTGAGGTAATCTTTATATCTGGTGTGAGTTTAGGGTTGAAGTTTATTTTATTTTTTGTGGCAAATGGATACCCAGTTGTTCCAGCACCATTTTTGAAAATATTATTTCTTCTTCATTAAATAACTTTGTCACCCTTATTGAAAATCAATTATGCAATGGCTTCAAGAAATGAGTTTATTTGTATTATTAAAGTATAGGGAGTCAGGATCTAGGCTTTGTGTCTTTGGAAGTTGATTAATTTTGATAGGCCTTAGCTTTTAAGAATTCTTTTTCTTTTATTTTTTAAAAAAAATCTCTTGGAGTGGCGGTAGTAGAATGTGATTTGTGATATATTTGTTTTTAGTAGGGCATGTCCAGATTTTTTGTCTCTTTTTCAATTATTAGTTTTTGCCAAACTATCTTCTGGTATTGAGGTTTAAACAGATTCATAGCCATGCGGAAATAATTGTTAGAAGGACCTGATAGGTCATAAGTATCCTTATATAGAACACCTTACTTTCCCTTCCTGTGAAAGCATAAAATGTTGGAATTAGCAAAGTTTGATCAACAGTAGTTTTTAGGCCATTTCTCCATTGCTTATATTTACTGACATCTTTTTTCTGTTATCAGGCCAGCAGCTATCATTGCTTTACAAAATTCTGATTGAATAAAACACCTGGAGAGGCCGAGCATGGTGACTTATCTCTGTAATCCTAGTACTCTGGGAGGCCGAGGCAGGAGGATCGCTCGAGGTCAGGAGTTCGAGACCAGCCTGAGCAAGAGCGAGACCCATCTCTGCTAAAAACAGAAAGAAATTATCTGTACAACTAAAAATATATAGAGGAAAAAATTAGCCGGGCATGGTGGCGTATGCCCGTAGTCCCAGCTACTCGGGAGGCTGAGGCAGAAGGATTGCTTAAGTCCAAGAGTTTGAGATTACTGTGAGCTAGGCTGATGCCACGGCACTGTAGCCCAGGCAACAGAGGGAGACTCTGTCTCAAAAAAAAAAAAGAAAATAAATAAATAAATAAATAAATAAAACACCTGGAGAAATAGTAATTTACAAATATAAAATAAGACTGAAGTCTATAAATACCGTGCTTCCTTGTATACCTCCAAAATATTGTGAATTTTGAGTGTTTAGACACTTCAACCTGAATGTCCCATAGGTATCTTAAATGCAGTGTACCATAAGCTCATTCTTTGTCTTACTTTATGTCGTTCTTTAGTTAATGGTGCCTTGATCTACTCGGGTGGACTAGTCAGACATCTGGGAGTCATTTTACGATTACTGTACTCTTTTCTAATTGGCTCTAGGGGGAGAAGAAATGGGGAAACAACTAATATTTTTCAGGTACCCATTTAATACCTGGTTCTATATGTTTGGTGATTTTCATAAATCTTATTAAATCTTCTCAGCAACCATTGTGTTTAGATGGTGTCTCCAATTTTACTGTTCCATAATAGAGATTAGAAAATAAGCTTAAAGAGGTTAAGTGATTTGATCTAAATTGTAGAACTTGTAAACAGTGACCCTGGGATTTGAATTTAGATTTTCCACTTTCTAAAGTCTGCATTCTTTCCAATATGCCTAAGCAGATTTCTCTTAAATCTTACTCTTTATGACACTACTGTTGGTGAAGTCTGAGTTTGGATTTCTGAAAAAGCCTACCAAATCACGGTTTTTCAACCTTATTTCCTTTAGTTAAGCCTTCATACTGTAGACAGAGTGATCTTTCTAAAATGCCAATCTAGTGATATTGCTTCTTTTCATTGATAAGATGAAATTGGCAAAGTACTTCATATGATATAGTTCCTTGTTTTCATGTATCACTGTAATACTGTGAACTCCATGAGAGTCATAGCTCACACATATTAGGCGTTCAGTAAATGTTTATTATTGAATGGAGATTAATGAACTTCTGTCTAATCCCAGCACTATAAAAATACTTTTCCTTAGGGAAGGTGACATATATCAGTTTTTCCTTAGAGATTGTTGTGACTTTTATATTTATTTGTTTTATTTATCTTTAGTATTAGAATGGTAATTAGGGTATCCGATTTTTAGTTTTGGTTCTGCCACTTATTTGCTATATTCTCTTAGGCAAGTCACTGTAACTTTGTAGACCTCAATTACATCATCCATTTAACAACAGGTTGAATTAAGTGTTTTTTGACCACTTACTCATCTTTCCCTTCAGCACTACCTCCCTTGACCTCCCAGGAGGGAAGAGGGGCTGGATATTGAGTTAATCACTAATGACTACTGATAATCTATCTTGCCTATGTAATGAAACCTCCATAAAACCTCTAAACAACAGGATTTGGAGAGCTTTCAGGTTGGTGAACACAGTGAGGTGCTGGGAAGGTGGCACACCTTGAAAGGGTATAGAAGGCTGCATGACCCTCCTGCCGCCCTATCCTTACCCTATGCATCTTTTCTATTTGACTGTTCCTCTTGAGTTCTATGAGTTGTTCCAGCAAAATATCAAACCTGAGGAGGGAGTTGTGGGAACTTCAAATTTGTAGCCAAGATGGACCAAAGTGTGGGTAACCAGGGGACCTAATACTTACAACTGGCATCTGAAGTGAGGGCAGTCTTGTGGCATTGAGCCTTTAAACTTGTGGTGTCTGATACTAACTGTGGGTAGTGTTAGAATAGAATTGCGTTGTTGGACACCCAGCTGGTGTTCAGAGCATTGGAGAATTTTAGAATTGGTGTCAGAGTTGGTTGGTGTGAGATGAACAAAACCATAACAGCATAGTAGAGTGAATTGTCTTCTCCCTAGACTCCCTCTCCCATGTAAAAAAAGGACTGCAAAGATTTAAAGGCTGTGTTGACTTCTATAGAGAACTTTTCTATTTTGAGAGAAATGAAACTAGAGAAGTAATTAGCTTAAATTTCTCTCTAATTTCTGCCTTAGCTTCAAAAGAGAATGGGAAGAAATGGAACTTCATTACTAGAGACATAGTCATTTCCAGATTTATATAGAAAATGTTAACTTCCCACATAGAAAACAGCTCCCTAAAACATACAAAAGGAAGGTTATCAGTTAGAAACAGCGTAAAGACAGGGAAAACAGGTTGGAAAACTTTAATAATAAAGAACAAGTAACTATCTGCACATGATCATCAAGTTCAAAGGTTGTGAAATTTTGGTTTTGAGAGTTTTCTTCACCTGGATATGTACTGTGGGGAAGATCTCCTTCTTAGTGTTATTAGAATCACACACTTAAATTTAATATTTGTTGAACTCTCATATTTGTTAAACAGGGAACTTTAGAACTACTGTATTGTAAGGATGCTACTGACACTTATTACCCCAGGCAGTCAACATATCCCAAAATCTTTCTGGTGTCAAAATTGATACTAAGTCTGGGAAGTGCTATGGGTAATTAATTTGTTCCTCTCACTACTGCTGGATTCTGTACCAGTACAGGAAAGTGGTAACAACTGTTGAGGTTGCTGTTGCTAATGTCTCTACCACTCTGAAAACTAATAGTTGTCTTAATAATGGTTCCACTAGATTTGCAATTACATTAAGAGGACATGTGTTGGTTTTCTCCATTTCCTCCTTCATATTCTCCCTGCCATGCTGCACATTTATGTATCAAGTGTATTAGTTTCCTAGGGCTACCTTAACAAATCACCACAAACATGGTGGCTTAAAACAAAAGAAATTTATTCTCTTACAGTTCTGAAGGCCAGAAATCCAAAATGAAGGTGTCATCAAGGCCACATTTTCTCTGAAGAATCTAGGGAAGAATTCTTCCTTGCCTCTTCCAGCTTCTATTGGTTCCTGGTGTTCCTTGGCTTGTGGCAGCATAACACCAATTTTTATCTCCAACTTAACGTGGCCCCCTTCTCTGTGTCTCTGTCCTTTTTTGTCTTTGATAAGGACACTCTCATACACTCTCACTGGATTTAGGGACTACTATAATCCAGTATTATCTCATCTTACTCAGTACATTACTTCTACAGAGACTCTATTTCTAAGTAAGGCCACACTTTTAGGTTCTGGGTAGACATGAATTTTTGGGGCATACTATTTAAGCCACTATAGGAAGGTACTAGCAATTTGTAAGAACTCTTATTGGTGGGGACCTTCTTTTCTCTTGGTCATATTCATTCATTTGTTCACAAACATTTAATCAACCTCAACACAGTACCAGGGAAAGTTTAGACAGAGATGGATCAGATATATTCTTTGCTCTTAAGGAGCTCCCAGTGTCGTTGGAAAACAGATACAGCCATCAGTATCTATAGTCTGGACAATAGAACCTTATACACAGTGCTGTAGAAATAGAGAAGGCAGATCCTATATTTTTCGTAGAGGGACGCAGGAAGGAGGAAATAAAGGGAGAGTCAGAAAAGACTTAACGTAAGAGGCAGATATTTGAATCTTGAAGGAAGACAAGGAAATTTCTGAGACAGGAAAAATCAGGTGTGAAGAAAATGGATTGAAAGAGAGTGGCTTAGGAAACCATAGGTTCTTAAAAGCAATGGGACCATAGGATGTGTATGAATAGAATATGTAATATATATAGAATGTATATGGAGGAATAACCATAAATAATGAGCTTCAGTTTTCTTATAGCATTGACTGGAAGATTACAACAGTCCAATAAGCACTGTGGCAAAGACAATAAATACAATACTAAATATCTCCAAATTCCTTTTCATATTACTCCTTCCAGGCAAACAAAAGTGGATTTTCAAGTCTTTTTGAAGTTAGTCTCTTGAAGTTCTCCCTCCCCACTTTCCTCCTTTCCTCCCAAGCTGTGGCAAATGATGGAGGCTTGTGTGTTATGGTGAAGGTGCCATATTCGAGTAGCCCGAATCACTGAGTTACCACTTGGGAAATAGCTATTCTGGAGGGTTGCCCATATTCTCAGCAAGTTTTGCTTGAGTGAGAAATAAACGTTTTGAATGTCAAGCCACTGAAATTTGGATGTTTGTTACTGCAGTGAGCAGGGGTGGGGAACCTGCGACCTTAGGGCCACATGTGGCCTTCTAGGTCCTTAAGTAGGATCTTTCAGCTGAATCCAAATTTTACAGAACAAATTCTTTTATTAAAAGGGGAGTAGCAGAGAAAGATGAAGCTTTTATTGCCTCTTTTGGTGCTTAGAAAAGAATAATCTTGAAATCAGAAGGCTGGTCACAGGTTCCTCACCCCTGCTGGGATTTTTAAAAACTTCATTTACATATACCCTCAAATTAAAAATAAAAATGAAGAGGAAGCTAGTGGCTGGTTTTACATTTTAGCTTGAAAATATATTTCAAATGTAAATAAATATTTCAGACTTCCCCATTGTTTACAATTATAAAAGTCATAAGGATTCATTTTTATAAAATGTAGAAAAATACATAGCAGCTATGTCACTACCCAGTTATAAATACTGTTAATAATTTAGTTTAGATACAATTTCTCCCCCCAAAGATTCTTTCATAGATTATTTTAAATATTTCTTTTTCAAAGTCATAAAATATTTTTATAAAATATGATTTTTAATGACCTCCTCATATCCCAACATAGAACATAGTATTTAATCAGCCTCTAATTGTTATACATTTTGGTTCCAGTTTTTTACACTGTAAACTCCACAGTGAATATACAGTGTAGAAAAACCATGTGAAAAATCCTTAATTATTTCCTATACCAAATATCTAAGGATAGAGTTTCTGGTTTAAAGGGATCTTTCTTCTCTTACCCGTTTTAGGGTTTTTGATTCTTACATAAATTAACTTCTAGGAAGATTGCATCTGTTTGCGATCCCACCAACAGTGTGTAAGAAAGCCTTTTCATTGTATTCTTAACATCACTATATATTTTTAAATATGTATATATGTGTGTGTGTATATATATATATATACACACCATAGTTCATATTTGCCAGATAATGATAAACAAGCATGTTGTCTTGTTTTAATTTTTATTTTGGTTGAGATTTTGTATGTTATATTGGTCATTTGTGTTTATTTGGTCACTTATAAATATTGGTCATTTATATTTGTTTGTGAACCATGGGCTTGTATCTTTTGTCAGTTTTCCCAGTTTTTTTTAAAAAAGCTTTTTAAGAGAATTTCTGCCTATTAAAGATACGGACTTAAAAAAAACTATCATGATGTGCATCTGTTTTTTTCCCTATTTTGTTATTTGTCTTTTAAATCTATTGTGTTCGACATCACACATCTTTATTTTTATGTAGTTAATTTTGTCATTCTCTTTCTTATTTTTTCCTTTGTTAGAATGCTTAGATAGGGTTTCTTTACTATAAGATCAGATGAAACACACATATAGTTCTCCTAGCACTGCTGTGTTTTCATGGTTTTTCACATTTAACTCTTCAATCCACATGGAGTCTATTATTATGTAAATAGTAATTCAACTTACTTCTCAGCTAGTTAGTTGTTAATCAGAAACATTTTTTATAACTCTTGTTTTCTCTACTGACTTGAAATATCACCTTTTGCATATGTTGAATTTTTCTATACACTATGGTTTGTCATTACATTCTTTTACAACAATATTTTGATTGCTTTCAACTGTTTTCCTTCCAGATGGGTTTTAGAAGTAAGTTACAAAAAAGATTCTATTGGAATTTCTTTATTCTTATGAGTTAATTTGGGAGGAATTGGCATCATTCCCATAGTTTTTCCATTCAGGAAAAGCTTCCCATTTTTTCAAGTTTCCTTTTTATGTTCTTCCATAAAGTTTAAATTTGTTTATTTTTTATTTTAAAATGGGACGAGAAGCCATTGGAATTGGTAAACAAGACTTTGATCTCTGGAGGAAGCCACAATATACAATAGCTAATTTATTCAACAAACTAATAACAAATTCTATTCAGATTATAAAATGTGGGTTGGTAAAACTTGGAAATGTTTAATAAAAGATGTATTAGTTGCTGAAGTGGTCAATCTGAATTAACCTAATGGTCAATTCGAATTGATCTAATGACCATCACAGAAAATTTATAAGAACAACTTTTTCGTTTCCGTGTTTCTGTGTCTTAAATGATACCCTGGGGATCATGAGAAATGAGTTAGATTGTGTTTAATCTAGATCTCTGTGATGTGGCTGCACATCACAGCAGCCCACCTGAATCTAAAAGGGACATAGCAAGACACCAAGATTTGGGTGGTACCTGAGTGCCAGATTCTAATTACCAAACCACTGTCACTTTTGTAACTTTACTTTCAAACAATTCATAATGCCACTTTATTGAGAACAATGTTTTTCTTATTACACTCACTTGCAAAAGCAGTTTGGCTCAAGAGGTTTAAACAACTGAAAGTCTGGCTTTTACTTTGTCAAAAATTGGCAACTCAGTAACAGGTTGCAATATCAGTTGCCCAGATTTAGAAGAAACAAGTGGAAGAGGAAAAAAGAGAAGGATGTGTGGGCAGTTTCTTGGTTTCCTTATGTTTCCACTCAGCAGTACAGAATGCTCTGAAAGAGAAATGGACCTTTGGAAAGGAGTGTTACTTTTGACTGCCTTTAATCCTGAGCAGCAGTCTCAGTTTCCTACTTACTCTGGCACACATGCCTATTTTCCTTTTGTGGAATGTGTTGAGGAAGGCAACAGATGGGTGTTGGCACTGTTGAGTTTAGGCTCTAAGGAAAGGCCGTTTAGTTGGGGGTGAATCAATTTATGGTTTATAGCACATTGTATTAGTAATTCACAGTAGGCAACACTATGAAAGCAAAACTGTGACATCTCATTAAACAGGCAGTTCAGGTTAATGCCTTTTTTTGTATATTTTACCCCACTAAACAACAGACCCTTTTGCTTAGCCTGGTTTCATTTCTCACCTTGACTTTAGAATATGGCTCCTCACATTAAGGCCCCTCCACTACCCACCCCCTTCACACTGTGGTTTCAGAAAAGTGGTTATCAGTGCAACCGATGTCCTACTCTCCCATTGGCAGAGTTTGAGAGTTCCAGCTGCCCTACATTCTTGCCAGTACTTGTCAACCTTTTTATTTTGATCTATTCTTTTGAGCATAGAGGCATTTTATTGTGGTTTTATTTTTTATTTTTAATTAAATTTTTTTTTTTTTTTTTAATGTTTTGAGACTGGGTCTTGCTCTGTTTCCTGGGCTAGAGTACAGTGGCATCATCACAGCTCACTGCAACATCAAACTCCTGGGCTCCTGCAGTCCTCCTACTTCAGCCTCTTGAGTAGCTAGGATTATACAGGTGTGTGCCACCATGCCTGGCTAATTTTTTAAAAAAAAATTTTTTGTAGGGACATGGTCTCACTATGTTGCTCAGGCTGGTCACAAACTCCTGGCCTCAAGCAGTCCTCCTACCTCAGCCTCCCAAAGAGTACTGTGATTACAGGCTTGAGCCACCATGCCCAGCCTGTGGTTTTAATTTATACATCCCTGATTACTAATGACCATTTGGGGATGCTCTCTTCTGAGTGCCCATTCAGATCTTTTTCTTATTTTTCTATTGGATTGTGTGTCTTTTTCCTGTTCAATCACAAGAGTTCTTTATATTTTCTGGATAGAAGCTCTTTGTTGTGTGTTACAGAAATCATCTGCTATTCTGTGGCTTGCCTTTTTGCTTTTAATGGAGTCTTTAATGAGCAGGAATGACTAATTTTCATGTAGTTCTGTTTATTAATCTTTTCCTTTATTGATTTTATTTTTTGGGTCCTGTTTTTAATGAAATCACTGTCCACCTTAAGTTCATGAAGATGTTCTGTGTTTTCTTTTCTAAGCTTTATTGGTTTTACCTTTTACATTTTAAAGTTGTAATTTATCAGGAGTTGATTTTTGTCTGTGGTGTGAGAGGCTCAAGTTTTGTGTTTGTTCTCATGTATCCATTTGACCTATTATCATTTATTGAAAAGACTGTTCTTTCTCTGTTCTCTACAGTGCTATCTTTGTCATGAATCAAGTATCCTTACATGTGTGGATGTGTTTCTGAACTCTATATTCTCTTCTATTGGTTTGTCAAGCATGACTTCAATACTACCCTGTTTTATTTACTATATATTTTTAAAAAGTCTTGATAATCTCATAGTGTAGGTTCTTGAACCAACATGGTCTTGGCTATTCTTAGATCTTTACATATTCATATATATTTATAATCAGGTTATCAATTTCCACAAAAAAGACTGCCAGAATTACAATTGAGATTATATTGAATTCGAAGATGAGTCTCAGGAGAATTAACATCTTTACAATATAAAGTCTTCAAATCCATGAACATAGAATATGTTCTATTTACTGAACTTGTCTGTAATATATCTTGATTTTTTTTATGATTGTCTTTGTTGTAGTCTTGCACATTTTTAAAAAGATATCTCCTAGGTATTTAAACTTTTGTGATACTGTTATAAATGGTATGTATACATTTTTTCATTTATTTATTTTTTTCAGTACTTTTTATTTCTTTTTCTTGCCTATTGTACTGACTCAGACCTCTTGTACAGTGTTAAAGGAGTAATACTAGTGAATATCCTTGTGTCATTCCCAATAGTATAAGGAAAGATTTCAATGTTTAAATTAAGAGTGTTGTTAGTTGTAGGTTTCTGTATTTCCCCTTAATCCAGTTAAGGAAATTTCTTTTTATTCCTTTTTTAAAAAAATTATCTTTTAGCAATTATAATTGATATCGATTTTTATAAGAAGCTTTTCCTGCATAGACTGAAATCGCCATAGCAATTTCATGTTGTGAATGGCAGTGATTGATGTTTGAATGTTATATGTTATTTTTCATTTACTTCTGGATGTCTTTGCTAGTATTGTGTTTATGAATTTTGCATCTGTGCTCATAAGAGAGGTCCATATATGATTGTCTTTTCCTATAATGTTCTTAACATGTTTTGGCATCAAGATTATTTGGCCTCATAATCATAAGTAGGGTTGCCGGATTTAGCAAATAAAAATCCCATACATACTTATAGTAAACAATATTTATTGTTTATTTAGTATTCAAATTTAATTTGGCATCCTATATTTTATCTGGCAACCCTACTCAAAAGACAAATTCAGAACTGTTGGCTGTCTCTTTTTATTTCTGAAAGAGTTTGTGTAAGGTTGGTGTTTCCTTCCTTAAATGTTTGGTAGAGTTCATCAGTGAAGCTATCTGTACATGGAATTTTCCTTGTGAGAAGGTTTTTAATTGAAGTTTTGATATCTTTAGTAGATTTAAACTAAGCTGATTTTTCTATTTTTTCTTGTGTTTTCATAAGTTGTGTTTTGCTATGAATTTGTCAACTTAATCTAAATTTTTATAGTTATTGGCATAAAGTTATTCATAATGTTCTTTTATGATTTTTTAAATATTTGTAGGATTTGTTAAGACTTTTTCATTTCTAATATTGGACATTCAGGGCTACTGTCTCTTTTTCTTAACCATGTTGCCAAGAGTGTATCAATTTTAGCAGTCTTATTAAAGATCCAACTTTTGTTGGATTCCTTTTATGGATCTTTGATAATCTTTGTGGATTTCTTGGCACAAAAAAGAGTATTTGTTTACTCTTATTATTTTTCACATTAATCTTTATGTTTTAATTCTTTCTTTGGTTTTCATTTGTTTTTATTTTTGTTATTTATCAACAGGAGTTCTTAGATAACTTTTTCAAAGCCTATCTTTGTTTTTAACCAAAGCCTTTTCTTTTTTTTTTGTATCATTAGGGCTATATATTTCCCCTTAAGCATGGTTTTAGTTGCATATGATATTTTGCTACCATGTATTTTTATTGTTATTTAAATATTCTCCAATTTTTTTTCTTTTCTTTTGGCCCTCAGTTGTTTGGAAGTACACTGCTTGATTTTCAAACATAGGAGAATATTCTGTTTAACTTTTTAGTATTGTTTTCCAGCTTAACTCCACTTTGGTCAGAGAAGATATTTTATGATTTCAGTACTTTGAAATTCACTGAGATTTGCTTTCTTACTCAGCTTATGTTCAAATTTTCATAAATGTTTACTACTTGAAAAGAATGTGTAGTCTGCATTTGTTAGATCCAGTGTTCTTTATGTTATTATGTCAAGTTATTTCAAATCTTTCATATTCTTAATTAATTTCAGTCACTGGTAGAGATATGTTAAAGTCTCCCTCTATTATATGAATTTTTCTATTGTTTTAATTCTAATTTTTGACCCTGTATTCTTAGGTATCTACAGATTTTAAAATGATATTTATTCTTGGTAGATTGACCCCTTTATCATTATGAAAATGCCCCTCCCTACCCCTTTGCCTTAAAGTCTTCTTTGTCTAGTATTGCTACATCTACACTAGCTCTAGTGTTTTCATGGTATTTCTTTTTTTTTTCTTTTTTTTTTTATTTCAGCATATTATGGGGGTACAAATATTACGGTTATGTATATTCCCCATGGTATTTCTTTTTCTAGTTTTAAAAACTACTTTCAGCATTTCTACATTTTATATTTAAGGTATGTCTCTTCTCAGAAATATTTTTGGGTTTTTCCCCCAATTTTTAAAAATTTATACATAATAACTATATTTTATGGGGTACAGGTGATATTTTGACACACGCATATAGCATGTAATGAATGAATCAGGGTAATTAAGATATCTATCACTTCAAACATTTATCATTTCTTTGTGTTGGGAATATTCCATATCTTCTCTTCTCATCTATTTTGAAATAAACAATTGGTTATTATTAACTATAGTGACTCTGTTGTGCTATGGTACACTAGAGCTTATGCCTTTTTTTTTTTTTTCAGACAGAGTCTTACTCTGTTGCCCCAGCTAGAAAGCAGTGGTGTCATCATAGCTCACTGCAACCTCAAACTTTTTGGTTCAAGCAATCCTCCTGCCTCAGTCTCCTGAGTAGCTGGGACTACAGGTGTGTACCACCACACCCAACTAAGTTTTCTATTTTTTGTAGACACAGGGTCTCACTTTTGCTCAGGCTGGTCCTGAACTCCTGAACTCAAGCTATACTCCCACCTCAGCCCCCCAGAGTGCTAGGATTACAGGCGTGAGCCACCATTCCTGGTCTCCTTTTCTATAAATGTATTTTTGTACCCATTAACCAACCTCTCTTCATCCCTCCCTTTCTTCTACCCTTTCCAGCCTCTGGTAACCATCATTTTATTCACTATATCCATGAGATCAATTTTTTAGCTCCCACTGAGTGAGAATACATGATATTTGTTGTCTTCTGCCTGGTGTATTTTACTTAAGATAAGGACCTCCAGTTCCAATCATATTGCTGCTAATGACAGTATTCCATTCTTTTTTATGGCCAAATAATATTTCATTGTGTATATACATCACATTTTCTTTATCCATTCATCCACTTGTGGAGCCTCAGGCTGATTACATCATCTTGGCTATTGTGACTAGCACTGCAATAAACATGGGATTGCAAATATCTCTTCAATATGCTGACTTCTCATCTTTTGGATATATATTCAGCAGTGGGATTGTGGGATCATATGGTAGATCTTTTTAGTTTTTTTTGAGAAACCTTCTTACTGTTTTCCATAGTGTTTCCCTTTCTCCATATCTTCACTACCATTTGGTATTTTCTGTCTTTTTATTAATTTGCCATTTTAACTGGGGTGAGATTATGTCTCATTGTGGTTTTGATTTGCATTTCCCTGATGATTAGTGATGTTGGGCATTTTTTCATATACCTGTTGACCATTTATTTGTATGTCATCTTTTGAGAAATGTCTATTCAGATCCTTTACCCATTTTTTTTTTTTTTTTGAGACAGAGTCTCACTCTGTTGCCCCGGCTAGAGTGCCGTGGCGTCAGCCTCGCTCACAGCAACCTCAAACTCCTGGGCTCAGGCGATCCTTCTGCCTCAGCCTCCCAAGTAGCTGGGACTACAG
>CAUYPO010131013.1:0-18824 GCA_963574435.1 Cheirogaleus major | reverse complement strand
ATGGACTAGGAATCCCAGAAATTGTTCAACTCAACAAGTGTTAAGTCTTTTTTTTTTTTTTTTTGAGACAGAGTCTCACTCTGTTGCCTGGGCTAGAGTGCCATGGCGTTAGCCTAGCTCACAGCAACATCAAACTCCTGGGCTCAAGCAATCCTCCTGCCTCAGCCTCCCAAGTATCTGGTAGGTACTACAGGCATGCGCCATCATGCCCGGCTAATTTTTTTTTATATATATTTTTAGTTGTCCAGCTAATTGTTTTCTTTTTTTTAGTAGAGACGGGGTCTCACTCTTGCTCAGGCCGTTCTCCAATTCCTGAGCTCAAATGATGCTCCTGCCTCAGCCTCCCAGAGTGCTAGGATTACAGGCGTGAGCCACCACGCCTGGCCCCCTGTCTGACTGATACCTTAAAGTGCAATTTACAAAATATACACATAATTTGTATAAATGCTTCAAAAAGAAAAAAAAGGAAGGACCTATACTAAAGTCTAAGTGATAGAAAAAGTGATTTCTTACTTTCTCATTTATTTATGCTTTTCTGAATTTTTAGAATTTTCTCACAATGAACATCAGGGGACATATCTATATATTCATGAAAGCAGAAATACGAACTTTAATATAAGCCATATTTTAGTATGTGTAATAACTAAAATCTAGCCACTTAATTTGTACTCTATGCTCACCAAAGAGCTACTATAACAAAACTGATTTTGTACCTCTCTTATTATTTTCTGTAATTGAAAATTTGTACGTGCCAAAATACAAGCCATATTTACAGTCAACAAACAACTGAGTTTATTGACTATGAGCATAAAAACTTATTTATAATTTTTGAAAATAAACATTAACATCAAGCTCCGAAGACTGTTAATATGTATCAATACCTAAATCATTGTTCCAATAATAAAAGATTAATAGACTACATTATTGTAAATTATATAAAAATAATAAAAACATAATTTAAAATTTCTTTTAAAGACTTTATCCTTACTCTTTGTAAGGATATTTGTGTCTCTATCTACCATTTCTTTTATTCATTTTCATGTTTTATTAAACATCAATAAAGAATAGAGACTACATCTACACAATTATTTTTTACTACAGATCAGAACCACAGATCAAAGGAAGTGGGCAGTCAGTCACTCTTAGAAAGAACTCCTCTTGTCCACTGCTCAGTGAGAGAAGGATTAGCCTTTGGAATGAAGACACAGCTCCTGGGTCTTCTGTAGAATTTGTATTTTTCTGTCCCAATTTCCAAGAGTGTGATAAAATGCCAGGAAGAAAAACTGTCCAAGTACAGAAAAGTTGAAACACTTAAGGGCCTATAATTTTTCTGAAACTACAAATTTAATGACAATATTACAAAGAAAAGATTTAATTACTAGCATTTACTAAACAAAATGAAAATCATAGGAATAGGGACTAGGTGTTTCTGTGAATAGCTAAGTTAGTAACTCTGTTGTTGATTATTTCTCTACATCTTCCTCAAGTTCCTTTTAAAGCTCACTAAACGCAGATCAAAGCAGCTATTATTACAATTTCTGGAAAAACAAAGCCTACAAATCTGAAAAATAAAATTTTACTAGCATATAAAAATCTCTACTAGATTACCCACAATCAAGCAATAACTAAGTTAACACAGTAAATGAAATTTAGTTCTTACTATTTTACTGGCAAATAGCTATTCGCATGGCTAAAATGCTTCTGACACTTCTATCAAACATTTTCTTGTATCTTGTTGTAACTAGACTGCTGTCTCCCTACCTTTAACAACAAACATATTACCCAGGAAGGTGCATTGTTAAGCCACCTGGGACTTTTGCCTCATGCCCACATAACATGCCTACAGCAGTGTCCTGACTTAAAAATACAAAAAAGAAGTGTTGTCTATTTTAAGAAGCCTTCCCTGAACTCCCACACCAGGCTAAACATCTTTTAGTAAATATACATAACCTTTCTGCCACAGCTCTCATTGCTTTGCTCTTTCATAGTCCTTAATATATATATAAAAAAATCTTTGTTCCCATTTGTCACCCCACATTAGACTGCAAGCTCCTTGAGTTCAGGGACATTGTCAAATTGCTCATTTTTGCAATTCCAGACCTACATAGTCCTTGGCTTAGTGATAATGTTAGATGGACTATAATTCTCAGTTTATTCTAGGGTACCTACTCAGAAGTAGGAAGGAATTGCCTGCATAAAGCCAAGATAGAGCTCGAGACTCTCAGACATATTTTCTCATCAATAGGCAACATTTTATTATCACTCCTGAAAGGAGCAACAGGCAAAAGATTTTTCTTCTACCACTTGAGCATTTCATAACAATTTTAGCTTTATATTCCCAAATCTGTTTGGCTTTTACAGATTTCTTTTTAAGTGAATAAATCTAACTGCAATTGTATTAGATCAACTGGCAAATGAATGAACACTTATAGAAAATTTCAGGTCTACTGGAACAAGCCTGGGGTTGTAGGCCCATCCAGGGATGTAGGCCCTGAAGACTCTGCCCTCTGTTTCCCTGTGTATTAACATGAAGAAAAAAATGGAATAATAACCCACTCCTGCCTTACAAAGATAGTAAGCAATAAAAATTATATATGTAAGAATGTGCTTTTTCTTCTTCAAGAAAAAGGTATAAGAACTCAGAGGATTAGTATTATTTAATATTACTTCTAAAAGCTTCTGTTATTCTGGGATGATTAGAAATTTTCAAATAAGGTTAATTTATAGATAAGTATAATCTTAGTTTTTCCAAATAACCCCTATAGAAATCTCTCTGTATAGTCCTGGTATAAACGTATGTTTAAAATACAGTTCAATTGAATTTATATTGACTCTGTGTTTAAAAAGTTATAAGCTACACTCCTTGCTAACTTTTTAAACGATGACTGGGGGTCATGATGGGACATTACCAATTTACATTTGAAAATATGGTAAACCTTTTTCTTTTTCAATCTTTTTACAGTATTCTAACAGATCATCAGTTATTTGAAGGAAAAGACTTCTCTTTGTATCTACAGTAGTACTTAAATTCAAGTTTGACCCTCAGTAGAATAGTATGATATAATGAAAAGAAGGCTGAACTAGCATCCAGAACAAAGTTTAGGGCCTACAGTTCTCTAAACCTCAATATTCTCATCTGTAAAATGCCCAGATGTACCTACTTCGTTGTGCTGATATAAGCTTAAAAATTAGGTTTTTATAAAATAATTTTGAGAAATTAAATGAAAATGCACTTATTAGGCTATCCTCCCCCCAATAATGAGAAAATCAGTGACATTCTGTAAAAGTTGGGTCAAAAAAAAAAAAAAAATACTGATCCAATTTTTATTTCAGGTAGATTATAAAATAATTTATAATAGAATTTCAAAATCTTTACTACAAGTTTGTGTTAAAATACTAAAGTAAATCCTTTACCTTTTCTAAGTCTTCAATTTCAGAACTGAAGTTTTTACCCTCATCCATCATTTCTTCTTCTTCAAGAGTTCTTTCATCATCATAGTCATGGACCAACATCTCAGCAGTGGGGTCAAAATCATGATCCTCAGAAGACAAAGACCCAACTGGAATGAAACAAACTCAATCACTTTACACATTTACAAGGCTATTTACAAAAGAAAATAAAAATTTGTGTTCTTCTGCCAGTCCCTTTTAATGTTTTATATGTGGGTTTTATTAAATGAACTTATTATATACTTTATAGGTTATAAAGTAAGACTATATGATTCTGAAAAGATATCTGAACCAGCAAAAGAACAAGGCAAAGTAATTCACTTTTATAATGGGTCCAGTCCAGGAGAAAACAAATTATAACAGTAACAAAGTGATTTAAATGGCATGGTCTTAAATAAATATTCTAATAGAAAAACAGTCAAACTTGTGTATCAGTTTAATACATCTGTATAAAAGCAATAGCAAAAAGTAAAAAGGATTAAATTTCCATTAATGGAAGACTTCACAAGAATCCACCATATACTAAGGCTAACACTTCAGATGAGAATATAAATTTTACCCAAATTCTTACCCTCAAATACACAAAACACAACAGAAATCTGGTTTATAAAACAAATACAAGTTTCTCTGAAGTAGCTATACAGCAATTCACTTTTTAAGAGCACTATATCACTTTACATATCTGTAACAGTATTTCAAGCTCCCCAGCATTAATCAGACAAGCATTTACTTTGGATTACTAATAAAGTTCTTAGGATTGTGTGAAGGGAATATAGACAATCATAACTTAAGGTATGGGAAGATATATCCATTGCAAGTCATTTTGGTCAATTCATACTTATTTATAAATTGTATTACTTCTTAATAGCAAATATGAATTCAATAGGAAACACCAAAAACCAACAGAAGAAATGACTAAAATCCATAATCCCAAAAGAATGAAATCAAATTTATGAAAAACAGGATTTTCTCTACTTGTTTTACTCTAGTATCTAATTTAATTAGACCAGAGACTCTTAGAAAAGGGAAGGAAAGAAAGATCAGAATATGTTGGTGGGGGAAGAAAAAAGTAGATAGAAGCATATTCAACATAAAAAGTTTGATCTGTTCTTAGTGAAGCTATTGAATATTTTAAAATCTCAAACATTTAAGGACAGTGTGAGATCAACACTGAACTAGGCCAAAGATTTTTCACTATGGAAAAACCACACACATAATTCAATGTTTTTGATTTCGAGTTCCAAGAACTCTAATCATTAATCCTAAAAATAATACAATTTCTATGGGACTTAACTTTTTAGGTTTACATTATGATGTTATTTCTTTAAAGGTTGAAAAATATCTGCTCATTTACAAACCTGAAGTACATATGGTTTAACTTAATTTTAAAGAGAAAGATGAATATTTATTAACTAGCTGAAAAACAGTACATCTACCATTATAAAATTTCTTCCTTTGAGGAATTCCTGGAAACCTCCACAATATGCCAAAGCAGCAGGGATGAAATAGATGCTAACTTTTCCACCTCTTTGGGAGCAAAATTCTGGCCTCTTTTGTTATTCCTGTATCACTTGGCACAACAGGCCTCCCCTTTAATATGGAAGGTATTCAATAAGGGCCAGAAATTGAAGGGCCTCAGGTTCTACTCCTGGCTTTGTCCTTGGCTTTCTGGGACCTGAAACAAGTTATTTAAACTTTTTGTGTCTAGCTCCAGTCTTCCATTTGTAAAATACATAAGGGTGGCTGAATGGACCTCAAGAGTCTCTTCCAGCTCTAAAATTCTCCTATAAAACTAACTGATTAAAAACAGGTTATAAGTCTGTTTAGACACCCAAACCACACTGTCTTTGGTGTTTTATATAAGATTGCAATTTCCCTTCAAGACCAGCCTGAGCAAGAGTGAGATCCCCTCTCTACTAAATATAGAAAAATTAGCCAGGCGTCACATGCCTGTAGTCCCAGTCCCAGCTACTCAGGAGGCTGAGGCAGGAGGACAGCTTGTGCCCAGGAGTATGAGGCTGTAGTGAGCTATGATGATGCCACTGCACTCTACTCCGGGTGACAAAGCGAGACTCTGTCTAAAAGAAAAGAAAAAAAAACAAAAGATTGCAGCTTCTTAAAAGAAGTCAATGATGCAAAACGGAAAAATTCCATTGTCATCCAGATGTTTGGCATCACACACATAAATATTCTTCTCCTGAAATCAGTTGTAACAAAGAAATGTTTATCTCAAAATTAGCAAAAATTTTAAAAATAATTTTTAAATGTAAAGATGTAGACAGCTATTTTTAAAATACCTACAAATTTCTTCTACTTGGTGTATTTTACAATACCTTAAACGATAATCAAGTGAAACCTTGAAGATGGAGTAAATACAAAAAGTAATTTTGCAAGGAAATGCACTGTTCACTATAAGACATGTTCTAATGGAAGACCGGGGTGCTCATCTGTGCTCCGCTACTAAGCAGGGGTCCTGAAACTTTTAAACAGGGGGCCAGTTCACTGTCCCTCAGGGCCCGACTATAGTTTAAAAAAAAAACTATGAACAAATTCCTATGCACACTGCACATATCTTATTTTGAAGTAAGAAAACAAAATGGGCAAAAACACCTGGTGGGTGGGATAAATGTCCTCAGCGGGCCACATGTGGCCCTTGGGCCATAGTTTGAGGACGCCTGATAGTGTTATTTAAGTCTCCCAACTGTAAAATAAGGGAGTTAGACTAGGGCAGAAGTGCTTTTCCTGGAGACTATGAGAGGGAAAAGAGGTAACCAAGAGGGGAGCTGGAAAGGGGATGAGAAATTGAACAAAGCACATGAGGAAAGGTCCTTACCATGGATCTGCTTCAGGGGTGCCACAAACCCCAAATTGTATAATTATGCACATATGCAGAATTCTGGAGAGAGAGTCTCTTACTTTCATCAGATTCTGACAGGGGTTTCTGACCTCAAAAAGGTTAAAGAAACACTGTACTAGGATGATCTATGGTTGTTGTCTCAGATCAAAAATACTAAATCACCACTTTTCAGAGCCAAACTTGGATGTTCTTTTTTTATATTATTATTAAGGCAGCTTTACCTAACTCTCAATTTTAACACAATCCATAGACATTTAATTATAAAAAAGAGACAAAATAATGGGCGATGGGAGTTATGGTTAATAATTAATTTAAGCAGTCCCAAAATTCTGAAAAATTAAAGACTCAATCTCTCGAAGAAATCAAAATTAAAATCTAAAATGCTAAAGTTGGTGGAAAGTCGATTTGGGATTTACTGTTTCAGACTTGGAGGAAAAAACAGTAGATGTAAAAATTAAAGACATTGCTTAGAAGAACACTTGTCTTAGCAGCTTTGTAACAGGGTTATTTTTTCAACATGCAAGAAAAGAAAAGATAGTATAACTAACTGTCCCTTCCTAGAACAACTTAATTACCAACTGCACATTGAAACTCTTAAAAACCAATGATGAAAAACTTGCAAGATAAGTTTTTGTGTGGAATCCTTTAGCAATGGATCTTTGAGCCCGCATTACCCTCTGGGACCCACAAAAGAGGTAAGAAAATAGGACAAACCTGGGCTTGAACTTCCAAAAGAAGCCTAGGAGAGAGAGAGAGAAGAAAACGTGAGGTTAGATCGCGCAGCCAAGGAAAGAGGCAGCGCCGGCAACAGGGCGCAGAGGAGGCGGAGTCGAGCGCTCCTTCGCAGCTGCCAAAAGTGCAAGACGTAGCTTCGCTCCAGTCGCTCCCGGCCCCTTTCGGGCCCCCTCTTGGCTGCCTCGCCTTCCTCCCGGAGTCCCCAGTGTACAAACTCGCAGACCCGGGACGAAACCTTGAGTCTATGAGGCAACTCCAAGTCTCTTCTTAGAGCTCAGCAAGTTACAAAGCACAGAAGCAAAACCCAGAGCAGTCGGCTCGCAGCATCAGTCCCCTATCCCAAACATCTCGGGAGTCCCCCAAATCCCACCCAGCCCTCCGCGGCCCCAAACAACTGCTTGCAACGCAACACTCTTTCCTGGATGGAACTTGCTCACTGGGCACCTAGTCCGCCGCGTGGGGCCTGGAAGCCCCAACTCCGGCGCTGTCCTCTGCCCTGGAGCGCAGGCCGGCTCAAATCGGACACTTGCCCCCAAACGAAAGCGCAAGCCCCCCATCGTCTCTCCCGAGTCCAGAGATGCGGTCCCTCAGTTCCAGGGATGGTGGTTCCTTCCAGAGTGTTCAGTCCCGCCCCGGGCCCGCCAGCGCGCCCCTCGCCCCAGCGAGCTCCTGCCGAGGGGTTCCTGCCGCGCCGCCCCCTCCCCCCAGTTCAGTAGTCCCGGGGGAGATGGGCCGGGGCAGCTTCGCTCGCCCGGCTTCCCTCCTCCAGCCCAGAGGAAACTGGGGCTATCGAGCCACTCTCCTGGAGAGGGCGTCGAGGGTCGTGGTCTGCTCTTTCACCCCAGAGGCTCCCGCACATCCTGGGCTGCGGGGCGGGGAGTCCCGCTCCTCTCCCGCGAAGCCCGGCGGCCGCGCATCCCGCTCGCCTCCGCGCCCGGCGCAAAGTGGAGCGTGCGGCTCCTTCGCGCCGCAGCCCGGGCCCGGGGGGCCGGGGACACAGCGCACCACTCCCGCAGGGCAGTGGCGCAGCCCGCTCCCCGCTTTGCAATCCAGCCACGGAGGGGGGGTCGGCCGGTTTCCACCCACCCGGGCCCCGGGAGGCGGCGCGGAGGCGCTGGCGGCCGGCGTCAGCGGCCGGGGCCACGACACGGCCCCGTCCCCGGGCAGGGGCTCGCTGCCGCCGGCCACCGCCTCCGTCCGGCCCCGTCGCCTGGCTCGGCCGGGGCCGGAGCCGCCGCGGCCTAGTCTCGGAGGGAGACCGCTCCCGCGCCCGCTCCCGCCCCCCGGCCGGCCCCGCCGCGGCCCGTCGCCGCCCCGCGACCCCCGCGCCGCCGCGCCGCCCCCCATGGGGCCGCAGAAAGAGCCCCGGATCCCCCAGGCTGGCTCGGGGACCGCGGGGGGCCGCCGGGCGCCCGCTCCAGCCCGGCCGCTCCTGCCCGGTTTCCCTGCTCACCTCCGCCATATTGGTACCTTTAGGGCGAACGAGCAGCGCCGAGCCCAGTCCCCGGATGGGGCGCCTGAGCCAATCGCAGCCGCCGCCGCCACCGCGGTCCGCCCGGCACCCGCCCGGCGGCGGAGGCGGCTCGGCCCCTTATAGGGCAGGGCGGCCCGCGACGCCCCCGGCCCGCTCGCACGCCCACCCCGCCCGGCGCCCCTCGCCGCGCCCCGCGCCCGCCCGCCGCGGGGCCGACCCGCACCCGCGCTCACCCGTCCTCCTCCCGCTGGAGTAAAGTTCCTGCCGAACTGGAGGCGAGCGGGGGACGGACGCACGCACGGGCGCGGGACAGACCCACGGCCGGCCGGGGGAGGCCCGAGAGCCGGAGGGGGCGGCTGGGGTCCGACCCGCAGACACCGCGGTGCGGCAGAGCGTGGGGCGGTGGGCGGGAGACTTGACGGGCAGGCGATGTGGAGGGACAACTCGGCGGACTCAACTTCCCTAAGAGGCGATGGGTGGAACAGACTCACGGGCGAGAGGAAGCGCTGGGCAATGAGAGAAGCGGCTGATGGATGGCAGAGTCGGTCGGAATGAGAGGACAGCAACCAGGCACTCTGCGCTTTCCCCGAGGAGACCTGCAGGAATGGGGGAAGCAGACCGGGGTATACAGGCTCATGGAGTGGACGATGGAAGTAGACATTTGCCGGACAGGCTCTGGAAAGTAGTGACAGTACGGAAGAAAAGGCAAAAAGAGACCGACAGGGCAAAGAAATGATGATGAACATATTTGTACAATTCAAAGAAGACGCTCATAAAATATATACTGTGCACTTATGAAAAAAGTTAGACCAGTCCTAAGGGTTGTTAATCACCAAAGAGACTAGAGGGTGAGCTGGAGATACACAAAAGATAGATCTGTTGAAGGATAGCAAGACGTATCAAAGGCCCTGAAATGAGTCTCAAAAACTCTACCTCCTACCGACACCCCCCCCCTCCAGCCCCAGCAAAAGGCCAAAATTTGCTTAGGATCATAAAAGAAAGCCAGTCCTGTGTGCAAGTGGATGGGTAAAAGAGAGAGGGCAAGGCTTAACAAGTATACCTGCTCCTACCTGTGGCTTATGGCCCTTTGCTCTTTATTGGGGGAGCTAAGTCTAATCTCTGGTAGGACCACATCCACACTGAACAACTTTGAGTAAAGTATACGAAAATATACACTAATAACTGGTTGGTAGCCCACAGAAGTAAATCCTACAAGAAGATAAAGTGTGGAGTAGCCCTGGCAAATTCGGAAGTCCTGAGGAGGAAAGCCAGAAATAATCATAGGTATGGAAAAGTCTGCTGTAAGGTACATGGATGGATAAGTGAGATGCAAACATAATCAGGGAACTATGGCAGGGCCCTACAGGGATTTGCAGACACCAGAGCTCTTCTCCCAGCTTTTTGCTAAGACATATGTAATATTAAGTGATAGAGATGAAGTTTGTGTTACAGTTTCACAAGTTGAGAGACTTTTTAGAAACTAAAATTTCTGCACTCCATACTTTTAATTCAAACATGAAAGATCTGAATTTGAACCTGGGGTCTCTCCAATTCCCCTGCTCCTGGGGGGCATACTTGAGGATGAGGCTAGAGACTGCATTATGGAAGGAGGGAGGTTAATTTCAAAATTTTTGCCAAGACTTCTTGAAATCACTGGTAAAATTTATTTATGGAAATTTTAAGGAAAAATCACTTCAACTATTTCAAAACCTCACAAAGACATGGAAAATTACACTTTCTCTTGTGTGAAAGATATCTTTTGACCTTTTGTCCGGTGGAATAACTCAAAAACGGCTGAACTTTGAAACCAGAGGCTTGGCACACATTGTATGTACTGTCCTCAATGAGGCGTTCAGAGTTTTCAAAGTAAAAAAGTGGCTTGAAATTAAGTGCAAGTGATTATCTTTAGAAATGAGGCAATGAGCAGGCCCTGTGGACAGAACTATTAAACAGCGCCGTTAGCTCTGGACCACAGTCTGAGCCATGGGAAGAAAGTGTCTTCAGCAGCCTGGCTGGTACATTACATTAAGAAAAATGTTTTCTTCCTAGCAAATTTGGCTAATCCAAACCATAAATGTGGACTTACATTATATTTTGCTATGTCTGAGAAATACGAATTTGTGTACTTGCACGAACCTAGTAGGGTTTCTGTAGATTTTATTAAATTGTAAAGATTTTGTATAGACATTTGTAATTTTGACTTCTTATATGCTCTCCATCATAGTAAATAGTTTAGGGAGTCTGTGTCCATGGTATTCAATAAGGATCCAGAGAAAGATAAATGAAGCTAAATTAATTAGCAGCTTGAAGAAGCAGAGTTACTTTTCCCTTCCTGATCACTAGAGAAAAAATTTACTACCCAGTCTTACATAATACCTTCCTTTTATGATAAAGTGTATGAAGTCTACTATATGTAGATGGATCTTTCATTCTTTTGATGACAAGACTTCCAGGAGTCAGTACTGATAAAAAGTCCTGTTGTTGCATGCAGTTGCAATTAAAATACTATTAAGAATTTTACATTTATTATTAGCCTGTCACTACACAACAGGGGGCATTATATAGAAAGTGCTTGATGTTGGGCACTATGGGACCACAATAAAAGTCCTTGTCCCCCCCAAAACCTACAATCTAACTAAGTAATTTCTGTAGGTGGTAGATGGGCACATGAGCAAGGAAAACTCAAGACTGAAACCATAATAACCCCCTAAGAAGACCCAAAACGTCATAGATCCTCCAGCCATCTTTAGAAATGAAATGAATCAAGAAAAGATTATCTATAACTGTGTGATTTGAGATGGCTTACAGTAAATGCATACAATAAAATAGGAAAATGTAAATATAAAAAATGAGGACCAATGAAACTAACTAGACGAGGAGGTTAGCACCAAAGAAAAAGTAAGAACAAGGTTATGAGGTATAACACAATATGAGAGTTGAACCACAAATTTAGAGCTTTCTGGAAGCCAAAGCAAAAAAATAAAAAAAAAAAGAAAGAAAGTAAATACAGTCAGTTGCTTGATTCCCCTGGTCATTTACGAAATATGCAAATTCATAAATGGAAACAAAGCTTTTCAGGACACTTTAAAAGAAATGTCTTGTCTGAGCTACATAGTAACAGTAATGTAGAGGGAAATATCCTCCAGGTCCCCAAATATACTAGCAGGTTTCACAACATTGTTTGTTTTAGTGACCATCTATGAAAGTTCAGGGCACAATATGAATGTATGGGTACAATATGAATGTATGACCTATCGAAAGCAGTTTTTATGATAATAAGGCCACAGTAATACAATATAGATACTTAGCTTTCTGTAGCTTCCATCTAACCCAAGATGAGATAATAAAGTTATTAGACAAAGTTAATGTCTCAGTCTCAAATGTCTGTAGTAGTCAGGTAGGCATAATGAACAAGTGAAGCAGGCTAGTGTAGACAAAAGTAGGAGCAATAGCAAAGTTGGAGACCTATGTCCTGCCTAAACAGGGCAGACACTAGTTTCAGCAGATTGGCTCGTGCCTTGTGAGAATGTGGGCCCAGTGTTTCCAGACACTTGAATTTTCCAAGAAGAGCTGAAAAGCTCTTTTATGTGGAATCTCCTGGTTTTTAAAACTCATCAACTAATTTCTTAAAATGTAAACACAGTGTAAATCAAATAAGTTATGTTAAATAAATTGTGATTGGCCGGTGAGCTTCCAGTTTGTAGACTCTGACCTAGAACATCATCTTAATATTACCTCTCAGCATGGATTTGGATAAGACTGTAATGCCAACAATTCATCCCAGCATCTCTACTTGCATTTTTCTAAATATATACACTTGTTCTGTGTGATACGCAATTAAATATTTGTTGTTGGAATGAATGGCCACTCTCTGAGAAAGCCAATTGGTTGTAATAAGCTTTGCCTAAACACAGATTGTTAACAAAAGAAAGATGATCTGCACAGTAACTGAAAAAAAAAAAGAAGAAAAGAAAGTTCATACAGCTCAAAAGAGGTCTCCTCAGTTTGTTCCAAAGGAGAAGAGAACTTGGTCCATAGACGTGAACATTTATCCAGCCCATGAGTCAGGATTGTTCTCAAAATGAGATGGACGCATCAGGCTGACATACCTTTGTAAGTGGACCCAGTGAGATCTTCCAACTCAGTGGCTTTAAATTTTAGAAACATCCTCAAAAGAATTTTTAATAACTGTACACTTTCTCACATATTCAAGTTGACTTGTAGTTTTATCATTTTAAGTTAAATAGTTGCAAAGGATATACTTTCCAACATATTGTAATGATGACTATTTAAAAATAAACCATTACATAATACTTTAAAATGTGTGCAATGAAATCTAAATATCATAACAATTGGATATTCCATCATTCTTTTAAAAAAACATGAACATATTTCTTCTGTAATAGTAGGAAATTTTACAATTCCTTTTTCTCCTTGAACTCATATTCCATTTCCTCCAAAGAATACATTTTATGCTTAGAAGCCTTTTGCTGATACTATACTCTTTCTCTGCAACAAAAATATCCCTATAAATTGATAGTAAAGATTAATAGTTTTTCTCCAGATTGAGTTATCAGTACAATTACTATTATTATTATACTATTACTATTATATTATTAATTATATTATAATATGATTATATTAATCATATATTGGTTAAAATAATATGCATGAATTACAAATTTTGATTAAAGTTTATCAAACAAAAATTGCATTGGAAATCAATCCCTTGATAAAATGAATAGGATTGTTTAAGAACTCATGTACCTATAGTTGAATATTATAATACCTAATGCTAAAATGAGAGTTTAACATCAATTTTATTCTTATTTTTATTTGTGTAGAAGTAAGCTTTGAAAAACCATGTTCATACAATAAGTAGATGGGAATGAAATAATTTTGTTATTAAACCATCACTCAATTATTTGATCTTTTTAGTAATATGTTATGATCTTCTATCAAACATTTTTAATATTCTATACACTGATGTTCTGAATGTCTTCCTTCAATTTCTTTGCAAGCAAAGAATTAAAAGCCACCTGACTTGCAAAAAGATGTTACCAAGCCCTTATAGTCCTTCACTATAATCCACTTCAATTTTGATGGAGATTGCCAAAAAGACTTTGCCAACACTTATCAAGTGACTATTAATTGTACTGTTTTTCCCCCATGTAGAGGCACTTGTTTAACTCAACATACTCTGAAAATGGAGGGAAAATGGAAATAGTCTTAATTTCAATACTGTTTTTCCAATACAGTATTTTTAAATAAAATGTATATATCTTATCACACAATTTAAATATATTTTTGTCAAACCCTTGGAGTTGCAGATTTAACCTTTTCAGTTTGTGGAAAATGTCTGTCACATAACCTAACTAGCAAAGCCTGTCCTCTTTGCAAACAAAACTGCCAAGTCAGACTTGCATTCTTTTAGAAAAAGTCTCATTTCGTTTTTTCAATTTTTTTTTTTTTCCTGAGACAGAGTCTCACTCTGTTGCCTGGGCTAGAGTGCCATGGTGTCAGCCTCGCTCACAGCAACCTCAGACTCCTGGGCTCTAAAGATCTTCCTGCTTCAGCCTTCCAAGTAGATGGGACTAGAGGCACATGCAAACACGACCAGCTAAATTTTTCCCTTTAGTGGAGACAGGGTCTCACTCTAGGTTAGGCTGGTTTCAAACTCCTAACCTCAAGCGATCTTCCTGCCTTGGCCTCCCAGAGTGCTAGGATTACAGGCGTGAGCCACCACATCTGGCCCTATCTTTCAATTCTAATAAGCATGTTAATTCTTATTTTGAGGCATATTAAAAACCACTGAGAAATATATTACAAAACATGTATTACAAGATAGATTACTAAAATCAGGCCATTGCAGTTCAAAATTAAAATAATGTAAGATCTAATAGAATTAATTCATTCATTTTATAATAAATTATAAAATCAAGGGTAATTAACATGCAGTTCCTCATTACTTAGTTTATTGTAATACAATGTAACACATAGCTATAAGTGATGTTATTTATATTGTGAAGAATATGATAAAAGGCACAATATTTCTTTGGTAAACATGTCATAGACTGAATGTTTGTGTTCTCCCCAAGTTCATTTGTTGAATCCCTAAACCCCGAATGGCTACATTTGGAAATGGTGCCTCTAAAAAGTAATTATGGTTAAGTGAGGTCATAAGGATGGGACCCTGATCCAATAGGGTTAGTGTCCTTATTAGAAGAGACATCAGGGAGCTTGCTGTCTTGTGGGTGTTCTCTCTTTCTCTTTCTCTGTGTACATGCACCAAGGATAAGCTATGTGAGGACACAGCAAAAAGGCAACCATCCACAAGCTGGGAAGAGAGCCCTCACCAGAAACTGGCCCTGCTGGGTCTTGATCACTCAATCTGTGGTATTTTGTGATGGCAGCCTGAGTAGACTAAGACAACGTGTGTGCATTTGGTATTTGCTTTGGCAATTTGGTATTGCCAAACATCTGATATTTGCTTTGGGAATAAAAGAGAATTATGAGTCAAAATTTGGAACTACTCCATGAATTTTATTTATGTTCAATTTATCTTATGTATTTGTTGATAGTGAAAGGTATATGCTGCTGAAAACAATCAGTCCAGAAGTTAGCCTATCATGCTATTATTAATAGGAAGTGGAAGAATATTATAAAGTGAAAATATATAAGGATTTTTATGTGGCTTTTATCCAGTGTTCATGGAAATGTGGAAGTCTCTGAAAACATTTCAATTTCTTCTCAAAATCATGGCCTACAGAGGAGTATTGAGACTAGTTGAAAATGTGTGCTTAAATTTCACTAGTGTTTAGTGTTCCTTACCATTGCTGGCTTCTTTACTTTGCTCTTTCCAGACCCTCCTTCAACAGCAAGTCATTCTTTAACAAAGGCCAAGAGAAAGAAGAAAGTCATTAAATGAAAAGTGCTATCTCTTTCACTACCTCCACTATACAATGTACTGTACCTGATATCAGAAAAACTCAATGAGAACCAAAACACTCCATTCCTCACACTATGCTTAACCTTGGACTAAAATATATGTAAGACAGGAAGATTTAACATGTATTAAATATGGCCTAAAAGCTTATATTTCTTTTATTTCAATATGTATTTAAAAATATCAACTGTGAAGATTTTTTATTATCTCTCATTAATTCTAAATTTTTTTAAAAAAATTTACTTCTCTAAGATTGACCAAAAAGGTTGAGCAAAACAACACCATAAATACAATTGCAGCTAAGCGTAGTGGCTCATGCCTGTAATCCCACCACTTTGGGAGGCTGAGACGGTAGGATTGCTTGAGGACAGGAGTTCAAGATCAGCCTGGGCAACATAGCAAGACACCATCTCTACAAAAAAATAAGAAAAATAAGTCAGGCATGGTGGCCTGCACCTGTAGTCCCAGCTACCCAGGAGGTTGAGGCAGGAGGATGACTTAAGCCCAGGAGTTCAAGGTTAGAGTGAGCTAGGATCACACCACTACGCTCTAGCCAGGGAGACAGAGCAAAACCCTGTCTCAAAAAAAAAAGGAAAAGAAAAAAAATACTGACAATTGCTTCATAGTTCTGTGTTGTACTGTATTAGAGTGGGAGCTGGAGGGATATTTGAAAAAGCTTAACTCGACAATTTTATCACAACAAAACTGGGAGCAACCAGCTTAGAGAACTGGGTTTGAGTTGAGATGCATAGGGCAAGAATAAACAGGGACTTCTCTTGGTGAAGGATCATTAGCACCTCCCAAAGCAAGTATTAGCAGAACAAGAATTACTTTATGGCTGTATAACTTATCCTGAAGAAAGAATGCACAACTTAAGGGATGCCAGTGACCCTGCTTCCATTCTATTCAATGAATGTACTCCAGGTATAGCTTGAGATAGGAAACTTGAATCTTCAGTACTCTGGTTTGGCTTCTCATAGTGTGAACATCTTGCTGCATTGAGTGTAACTCTGATGTTTAAAGATACATATTTTTTTTTTGGTACAGCCTGGTCTGTAAATACAAGCCAATTCCTTCATCTGGTGTTCAACTAAAGAAACACCCAATACTGAAAGAAAATTGGCTGCATTGGACTTTTTGAGAGGCTGTGTATCTCCTTTCAATGTGGCACTTTCTTAAGGCTTTCTCAAAAAGTTTAATTTCTTTTAATGTTATTATTGTGAAATATTTCAGGAATAACAAAAGTATGCCATTTAAATAGTTTTTTTCTTATTTTTTCATTTATTTGGCACAAACTCAATGTAAACACAATATGATTCAATGTTATAAGCATTTGCTGAATACCTATTAAATGCATATTATTTCATAGCTCCCAACTACCTTGCAAGGTGGGTGTTACTGTCTCCATTTTACAGATAAGGAAACTAAGGCTTAGAGAAATTAAAACCAACCCAGCTTATAAATGAGAAAGCTGAATTTGGGCCCAGTCTGCTTGAATTTAAAGCCTGGACTCTTTTCTTTATGTCAAGACGTTAATGGGTAAACCAAGAATCATAAAACAAACAAACAAAATAGTATTTAAGTGAAATCTTGATTATAAATGAGACTAAACAATCTTATTTGGGGTAAAAATGCGCTAAACTAAGAAACTAACTTTTGGAATAAACTGAAATTGGATAAAAGAAAAAAATGTGGACCAGATTATTGAAATAGTAATACATTTAGGGAAAATAACCAGAGTTTTACAGTAAATAAAAGATAGTAAGGCGAGACAGCAGAGACCATATCTGTCTCAGTCTCTCCACTTACACGCTTGACCCAGCACATTTGTTGAATGAATGAATCAGGATCTAGTTCAACGGCAGTCATTTCCTTGGAGAGAAATAATCCAGGGTATATATGATGATGACAGGCAACACTTCCTAATGCATCATTAGTATAGTATTATACAAGACCAGTCATTCACTTATTAATCCATTTACAAATCACTTCCCTCCCTGGCCTTTAGTTGGATTAGGCCTGTCCATGCAATTCATGTTCCAGGAAACTCAGCCTTGGACACCAGCCCTCTGACTTCATTGTGCAGTCAGCCCAACGGCTCACCTCTTCTGACCTGCTCTGGTCCCTTCTCCCTCCTCTGCCTCAGGTACTTAACTCCTCTTGATGTTGTACAGCAGAGCAATGTCCCTCGGGGCTCCCTTACTTGTCTGGCTCACTGGGATGTGCTTCCTTGGCTTTCACCCTCACCATGTTCTCTGGGACTTGATTACGTACCTCCTAACGCCTCCACTCACTGGCAGCCGCAGGTTCTGCCTGGTCCATACCAGCTCCAATCTGACCACCTCAGCTCTACCTGGCCTCCCCATCCCAGAGAAAAAGGGACATATTGCACTTACTGTGCTAGGATCTGTAATAGACACTTCACACATCTACATGGCAAAGCAGCTCTCCTCACTCACCAACTTCTATGACAGCTCTTGAAACAAATTAAACCCTAGCATTTACATTTACACACAAATAAACCCACTCCACCACTGGGTGGATTTCTCTCCAAAATTATGATGTCAAAGTTGTGTAAGAACAAGCCTGTCCTTTGGGAGAACCTCTCTACATAGAAAGAAGGAATTTTAGGAGCTGGTTGCATCAGAGCATCTTATGTGTTGTATTAGTTTCCTCAGGCTTCTGTAATAAAACACCACAGATGTGGTGGCATAAACAACAGAAATTTATTTTCTCACAGTTGGGAGGCTAGACGTCCAAGATCAAGGTGTCAGGAGGGTTGGTTTCTTCTGAGGCCTCTCTCCTTGGCTTGCCGATGACCTCCCTCTTGTTCCTCTTCCCATGGTCCTTTTCTCTGTGAGTGCATCTCTTTGTGCGCCCAGATTTCCTCTTCCTATTCTTGTAAGGACGCAGATTGGATTAAGATCCACCCTAATGCCTTGTTTTAACTTCATCACTTATTTAAATGCCCTATCCCCAAATATAGTCATATTTTGAGGTACCAGAGGTTAGGGCTTCAACATATTAATTTGGGGGGGGACACACTTCAGTCCATGACATGTGCCCCCTCAGATTCCTTCCGCCTAACCCACCTCTCAGATACACGGCCCCCGCCATGGGTGACCAGCTCTGTGCAGGCAGCTGCTTGCTGGAGTCTGGCTTCTTCTGCCTCTTCTGTGCTCAGACGATGCGCCAGCCTGCGGCGCATGGTGTCTGGCTTCCTACTCACTGTCTAAAGGGGTTGAAGGGTGTAAGCCAGAAACGTGAAGATATTAACTTTCCACGAGGCAAACTTTGATGAAGGGGGAAATGGGAGACTTGGGGTAGGGGAAACACTGGGGGTGCAGGTAGTCAAATTCTTT
>CAUYPO010131012.1:0-15157 GCA_963574435.1 Cheirogaleus major | reverse complement strand
AATAGAAAGAAATTAATTGGCCAACTAAAATATATATAAAAAAATTAGCCGGGCATGGGGGCGCATGCCTGTAGTCCCAGCTATCTGGGAGGCTGAGGCCGGAGGATCGCGTGAGCCCAGGAGTTGGAGGCTGCTGTGAGCTAGGCTGATACCACAGTACTCTAGCCGGGGCAACAGAGTGAGAATCTGTCTCAATAAATAAATAAACAAACAAACAAACAACAACACTATTTAGAGGATTATAAATGAATCCAGAATCTCCACAGCATAATGGTCACAATGTTTAAGATATAATCCAAAATTGCTCAACATATGAAGAACTAGGAAAATGTGAAAATAAAAAAGGACATTTCAGCAGAGAGAGAAATGATAAAAAAAGAGCCAAAAGGGAAATTTAAGCTAAAAAATATAATATCTGAAATAAGAAGATTACTTGTTGGGACAGTCAGCAGAATAGACATGACAGGAAATAGTGAAATTGAGGGTGGATCAATAGAAATTATCCAATTTAAAGAACAGAGAATAAAATTGTAAAAGAAATGAATATAACATTAGGGATATGTGGGACAATATTAAAAGGTCTAGCATACATGAGTCCCAGAAAATAAAAGAGAATAATACTAGGGCAGAAAAAATATCAAAGAAATAGTGTCCCCAAATTTTCCAAATTTGGTGAAAGATATAAATTTACAGATTGAAGAAGTTCATCGAAATTTAAGCAAGATAAATGAAAAGGAAAGCACACCTAGGCACATCATAGTCAAATTGTTGGAAACAAGCAAAACTTATTGGCAAAAGTTACTTTCCTATTTTTTGTAAAGATCAAGGAAAAAGAGAACATAATTTACCAATATTAGGAATGAAAGAGGAATTATCACTATAGACCTTACAGATGTTAAAGACAGTAAAATTATGAACATCTTTATGCCAAAAAATTATACAACTTAGATGAAATAAAATCCTTAACAAGTACAGCTTAACAAAACTGGCACAAGATGAAACAGAAAACCAAATGGCCCTTTATCTATATAAGAAATTGAATTGTTAATTAAAAAACAAAAGTTTTTATAAGGAAAGCTCCAGGCCCAAATGGTTTCACTAGTGGATTCTATCAAACATTTAATAAATAACACCAAACTTACATAAACTTTTTTTAAAAATAGAAGAGGGAACAATTCCTATGTTATTTTGTGAGACCAGCATAACCCTAAGACTGAAAAAACATTACAATAAAGGAAAATTCTAGACCAATATTCCTCATGATCATAGATATAAAAATCCTTAACAAATCAACAACAAATTAAATCCAGCAGTATAGGATAATATATCATGACCAAGTAGGGTTTACTTCAGGTTGATTTAACATTTAGAAAATTTCACCATATTAAGAGAGTGAATGAGAAATGTCATATGATCATTTCAAAATATGCAGAAAAAGCATTTGACAACAATCATTTATAATTAAGAATTCCTAGCAGTCTAGGAATAGAATATAACTTTTTTAATATGAAAAGGGCATCTATGAAAAACCTATAATTAACAACATGTTCGATGGTGAAACGTAGAATGCATTCTTCCCAATGATGGAGAACAAGGTAATTAATATCTATGTTCTCTCATCCTACTTGACATTGTATTGAAGGTCCTAACTGTTTTAAAGAGGCAAAACAATGAAACAAATAGTATAAAAATATGAAAGGAAAAAAGTAGAACTGTGTCTACATCTTTACCAAGGTCATGTGGTATAAGGTTGATTATCTTTTACATTTTAATATACTAAGTGGGTGGACATCAAAATTTCATGGTAAGCAATGGAAAATGATTTTATTTTGACTCAGCCTTAAAATGGAAACTAAAATTAATAAAAATAAGTTTATATACTTAGCAGCATTCATTTGAAATTCTAACTATGCATTAATTCTTAGAAGAATGAATTATCTTTTTTAAGAGTAACTTTTCATGTCAAATGTTATGATAACACAGTCACTTTTCACATTACCGTACCATCATAACAAGAGTCATTTTTTACAAAGAAAATTTCCTAAGGACTTTGCTTAAGGTTTTTATATTCAAATAATTCTCTTTTGAATAATCTACCATATCAACTATTGTTCCTGTCAGTTTTTGGTTCTTAAGTATTTATCTAGTCTAACCATAGATTCTTGGTTTGTCAATGGTTTGAGATGTTCTCCAGCACTGTATTTCTTTACTTCCTGAAATCCTACATCTTTGGCAATTTGTGATTTCATTTTGTAGACACCTTACATTTTTATTTTAAATATTGGTTATAATGTTCCACAATGCAATATCCAACATTTGGCTAGCCTGATTCTCAACCTTAACTGAAAAAAGTTATAGGTATATGGCAATTTTTAAAAGCGTTCCTGTGCTTAGGCTACATTTCAACCAATTAAAGCAATCTTTGAGAATGAGACCCAGGCATCAATAATTTTTAAAGGTCTCCATGTGACTCCAGTGTGCAAACAAGGTTGAAACTACTGAGCAGTGATTATCAAAGATACAAAGACATTAACTCAAATGGATGAGACACAGGTTAAATTAATCTGTCAGGGATATTTGAGTGAAGACTAATTTTATAAATGGTAAGTTCATTAGTGAATATATTTATATTTTGTTGCCTTTCACTTCCTAGGTAATTTTGGTGATCACATAATGAATGTTTGGAAAATGAGAGAATCTCCTAAATCCATTGAGTGTCAAGTATGTATGGGCAAGGAATAAAGGTGTGAACTAAAATGTATATTGTTCCTTTTCTAGGATTTCACAATCCATAGAAGAGGAAGGCATTAAATAAATATTTAATTATAAGATAAAAAACATTGTAAAGAAAAAGGAGACCTCACTAAGGTTTGGGAATCAAGGATGGTGACTTTGCATTCGTGACATTAAAGCTGAGATGTAGATGATAAGTGGTATATAATTTGGTGAAGAGGAGACATAAGAGGGAACAGTAGTTTTAAAGGCCATAAATTAGAAAGAAGCTTGCAAGCTCCAGGAACAGAAATCAGGCAAAAATGACTAGAGAACAAACAACAGAGAATAGTTAGAGAAGATCAAATCTTATGTTGCTAAGTATGTGTATAGGTGTCAGGAAATAAAAATAGAAAAATCATGTGGAATCAGATTATTAATGGGTATTGTATACATACCAAGAAATATCCATAGACTTTAGATTATGGGGAAATAACAAAGATTTTCAATCAGAATATTGACATGATCAGATTTTATGTTTTATGACCAAAACTAAAGTACCAAAAACAGAAAAAGATTTTCCAATGTGGTGCAATATGGTGTTCTTAACTTAGAATAAGGAAACTTTGTGTTTCCTGCATTGCAATAAAATTATTAAGTTGAATAGATTTCTCCTCCAGTTCTTATTATTAACCCACTTCCCAAGATAAATGCAAAATCACATCTTTGAGGACAAAAAAAATTCTGCTAGTATTCCTCAAGAGCCATATGCATACCAATATAAGCAGAGTCTTCCTATGAGTTTTAGATTTTGCTAAAGACGGTTTTGAAATAAGGCCAGGAACTTGAGAGCCATACTGAAGGGGTTGACCCCAGAGAACAATATGGCTCCAGATACTACAGATCTCTGAACATACTAAAGTGGCCCAAGGCAAGTCAACACTGACAAACATGAATCTATCCTCTTAATTTGAATGACTATTAGCTAGTAGGAGAGGAAGTGGGAGAGAAAAAAAAAATGCAAAATTTTAATTAAATAATGTTTTACATATTTTTCTCCTTTGGACTCAATTCAGTCACAAATGATATAGCAGTTGCCTGAGATTTCCACAGCATTAATTAATTCAAAAGAGCAAAAAATGAATCAGAACCAGAAACTTACTTATTATGCCTTTCTTTCCTTTAAGCATCATGAAAAACTCAGTCTCTTGTGATCATAGGAGTTTGCATTTCTAAGACTTGGGTGTATCCAATTTAAAATGGATTAAAATATTCTTCCAAACATAATAATAAAGGAAAGATATTTGTTTCAATTTATTTTTTCTTTACCTTTCTGTTTACTGAAGTTTTTCTTCTAAGTGATGGAAATAAGACTTGAAAATAATGACATTACTGAGAGCAAAGCACACCTAAAAAGCATTTTTGTTTGTTTTCCAAGGAGAAAATGTACTTTAGAAAACATATTACAGGCGTGATTTAGGCTTACCCTCCTTTTATTACAAAATATAGATGTCTCTGGTAATTAAAAATGGTGTGCATTCCTTTTAACCCACTGACAGAGTCCAAGGAAAGAAATGAAATAGTCACAACTGAGTTAGCTAAAGGGACAATTAGATCTGGAGATGTCAAGTTTTGGGGGAAATTATGGAAAGGGTGAATTGAATGTTAATTGGAAACAGGGAAGTACATAATGTAAATTGTAGTCCTGATTCTGCCACAGATTAACTATGTGAGTGTGTTTCATTTAGTCCATCTCAAATATTTGCTGGTACTATACTTTTTACTACTGATAATAATATCAGTGCTTAAAGTAATTGAGAGTTTACAGTGTCCCAGTACTTTGTTCATTTTTATTCTTCTGCTTTTCACTCTTTTAAAGTTAGAACTCTGGTGAATGAAGAAACAAGAAGTTGTACTTTTTCTAGATGAAAAAGTCCTCTAGGATCTGCTGGATAGCTCTCTGGCATGTTCTCTACTAATTGTACATGATATTCAGTGGGACAATGCCAAAGAGAGATGCATACTATAGATCAGAAAGGAAAGAAATTTGCCATAGATTCATTTCTGATATTTTAGTTTGCTTTCTGTGCTGCTATTCTTAGTTTTCTTTTTCATCTATGCCATGTCAGTGATTACACAGTAATATCTAAGTTTACCTAAAGCCTTTTTATGTCTATTTTAGAAGGTAAAAAGGTACATTTTACTTATGGCTGTGCTTCTTGAAATTTATCCATTTTATCAGTTTATTTTGCTCTTTTCCTAGAGTTGTTTAAACATTTTTTGCCCTAAAAATAAGGGTGTGTCAGAATTGTTGCAAAGATAGAGGTAATTGTGTTTCCCATTATAAGTTTATAAGCTTTGTGTTGATATTGATTGCTATTTAAAATAGTACCTTTAAGATGAAGCTACTTTTAGCATTTTTTCTTTTCAAGTGAATTTATTGTGCCACAACTAATCAATTTTTTCACATATGTTACATTATTATAACTACTTTATTCTTCCAGAATCAATGAAGGTGATTTGAACAAGGGACTAAATACAGAATGAGTTCATCTATTACACATTCATGTATTTCTCAGATTTCTAAAGACTTCCTCTTTAAGCAACAACATTATTTTTACAATTTAACTATACATTCTTATTTTCTAAACAGTTTATTGTTTAGAAAATACAGAAAAATTAAAGAAGGCAATTAAAATCACTTGTAATTCCATTACCAAGGATATCTCCTGTTAATATTTTGGTGTAATGTATATGTAGTTGAGGTTATATCATATAGTTTTATCTTCTGATTTTTAAATCTAATTTTTTAACAGCTTGTCTTGATGGCTCAGTTGTCACTGTGAACATCTGATTCTTGAGCTGTTCCTTGAGTTGAGGGTCTGTTAAGGCTATTTTTTCCCATATTGAGTGGTCCCCCACAAACTACCATGCTTTTTAAGTTCTTGTATCTGCATTTTGGGTTTCTTGTATTTGCCTTTGTTTTCAGACTCTAAGTTGTCGTTTCTCTGTAATTAGTGTTTTTGCCTTTAGCAATATCAATCCTCCTCCCATATTCCTGTAAGCTGATACTTCTATTCATCTATGGGCTGTTAAATTAGATAAGAAGGAAAACTAACATTTTATAGAGCTCCTTTTTGTTGTACAGCGCCAATGTAGGTGCTTTCACATAAGTTATGTCATTTACTTCTCAAAATAATTCCTTGAATTGTAATTAGTTCTTTTTTTTAAGATATCAAATAACCATTTATTGAGCACTTAGTATATGCTAGGCACTGTGTTAAGAACTTTACATGTGTTTATTGGGTTTATACCTGCAACAATCCATCAAGGTGAACTATTGTAAAGATAAAAAATACCTAGACTAAGAGAAGTTGGGTAACTTGCCCACGATTATATTACTTATGGTAGAAGCAGGATTTAAACCTAGGTGTGATCCTCAAATAATTAAAAGTGCTATAATACAATTATGTTTAAGTAAGAATAAATAGATTCTGAGCTGAGAAATTTTCTTTTAAGGAAAGTAAATAAGCTTTAATGTATTACTTTGGACATCTGTTTTGGCTTTTGCTTACTTTCTGATTTTCCTCATTGCTGTATTATAGGAATATTGATGTACAAGGGATCTATGGAGAAATGTAGTGATGTAAGTGTAGAAGAGTCTAAGGAACTCAATATTCAGGCCAAATTAATCCTAAAAGAATGAACTTTAAAAAATTTATGAAGGAAGGCACAATTCTTGTTAAATAAACCTCTTTTCATGATTCATAGACTCATGAGTGCATTGTGTGCTAAATTTCTTATATCAAAGGGTACAACTTAAAACAGTAATTAGCCAAAACACCATTGTATTGATTTTAATGTCCATAGCTACATTTCTCAGGGAAGCAGGAATTAATCTCAATGTATATTTCTAATTATACATGAAATTAAGGGAGTAATTTCAAGGAGAAAAAAGTCTCAATTAGGTTTTTTTATGGTGGTTAAGAGCTTGGTCTTTCAAGTTAAATCTGCCTGTGTTCAAATCCTGACTCTGCCATTATTGGTACTACTAGTACAACTGCCCTGAAGTTGACAATGACTTCATATTGAACTCTGCAACTTCATTTTAGTTCCATTTCTTGGACCTATGCACAGAAACACCAAAAATTGCAGTATTTTATTCAGAATGGACACAAGCTTCAGGTGAGGTATCAAATATAGCATCTCTTTACCCTCAGATAATTTTCCCACAAGGTGTGAGATTTTCTCTGCTTTTTGAAAACACAGTGTTAGGCAAATAGAGTAGCAGTTAACAGTGTAGTTCTGTTCAACAGCTGATTTGGGTGTTGAACATACTTCGTATCCTATAATAGTGAGCACCACTTACTTGCTATTTTATTATTGAAAGCACAAATAGCAATTTAGTCTCTCCCCCCACCCCACTGTAGTGTGCATGTGCAAGACAGAGATAAGAGCTATGTTTCCTTCGTGGAAGGGTGTGGAGTTAGAGGATGATTTCAATTAGAAATAATGACAGCAATAGAGGCTTCCAATGAAGATACTGTGGCCACCAAAGGACAAAGGGAAGAAGTTAATTCCTGAAGTTGAGGTATTTGATTAAACATTTAATCTATTGTCTTTGTGTACAGGTGCCAGATATGTTGTTATTTATGAGCTGAAGTGACACTGTTTGACAAAGGTATTTTCTGAATGTTTTGATGATGGTTGGTAGAGAAGCAACCCTGGGATATCCAGAGACCCTGTAATGAGTAAAATATTTTGATAGACAAAGATTTTCGCTTTTTAAGACTTTTACTTCTTTTTTATAATGATTAACTCTGAGAATTGGCTTATTGTAATGGTAGTTTATTATTTTGGTTAATAACATTGACTTAGAGAAAAAATTATCAGACTTTGATTAGAATGCCTATTGCTTTGCTTCATTACCTTAACAAACAGTTTTAGAAATAGCTTACAACTTAGTGTCACCCTCAGGTGATTTTATATTTAAATATTTATTTTTAAAAGTTTGGCATTGTGTCTGTGTGTGACTGTGTGTGTGTATGTATGTATTTTTGTGTGTGTATGTGTTAGGGCTGGGAGAGAGGGTGGGGAGAGAAGATGAAATTTTAAGGAGATGAAAGGTCTGTGAAAGTTGATGTAGGGGAGTGGACTTTTGTACTTAAAAAATAAAAGATTTCTCCCTTAGTGGGGAAAAAAATGAAACTGACTATATTATGCACATTTTTCATGAAGAATGTGTATAAATATAATATGCAAATTTATAAGAACAAAACTTTCTAGAGGTGGAAGAAAATATTTATGACTTAAGAAATTGCAATGGAGGTAAAGAAAAACTTTTTTTGAGTATACTTTTAAGCATAGTGTCAATTGGGATAAAGTTTTAACAGAATAGGCTGGGCCATTTATAGATTACAACACTTTTAATTTTCTCAGCGTTAAAAAGTGTTGATTTTGATAAAAAATTTGTTGATGCTATATCAGCTTCTCCATGTGAAGAAGTGCAACTGGGTGATTAGTTAGGCTTGGGGCTAGCAGCCAAAATTCAGAAATTTGGTCCCTGGTTCTTTTTCTGGAATAGGAAAAAGGTATTAAGTTTTCTTGAGCCTTCTTTCCTGAAGAAGAAATTCTCCACTATCAAGGATGTCAGCTCTTTTCTTTCTTTATTTTCCTTCTTTGTTTTTAAAATTCTCTTTTTGTCTCATGTCATTACCATCTTCATCTATGTTTAATTAAGTAAACAATAAGTTTCGAGGTACACCAGGGCTTATATTAGCTTAGTCATATGAAAATTCTTTATATTTGTATAATTTTTACTGTGATTTTATAAGCCCTAACACTTATTTTTAAGCTAAAGAATCTAATTTTTTACTGTAAGTTTAAAGCTAAGGGATTTAAAACTTGGCAAGATTATTTGATTTGCTCAAAATCACATTTAGGAATCAGGGCCTGGACTTTTTGACAATGCCACACTGCCAAATAATTGATCCCTGTTCATTTTTCTTTTGTCTTTCTATATTGATAACCAGTCTCAGCATTATTTGTTTTTGTCATCTCTTTAACCATTTTGCAATTGTCTTATTTTACTATATCCGCCTATCTTTCAATAGATGGGTACATGTCAAGGTGATTTGCCTGATTGCCTTTTAGGATTAATTTGTAGTTTAATATAGTACATGTAAGGGGTTTCATTATTAAATAAAATTTATGATCAATTGCACAGAATATATCAATACATTTATGAGATTTGCTTTTCTTAGAAAAGATAATCACATTTGTATCTGTTTTGGCAATAAGAAGTCAGTATGTTATTTTTTGCTTTTAGCCATAATTATGGGCTTGTTAAATAATTAGTTGGTAGAATAGATTGGAGAAAAAGGTAAAATATAGTCTTTCTCATTATTTTTTTTTTGATTAAAAACCAAACTGTGGTTATGGGAGGAAATAAGAAATTATAAAAAGGAAACTTAAAAAAACCCTGTAATGACATTTCAAGATATCTCAAAATGTTTATGCTGATTATATCCTTGAAGTTTTTCTATTTAGATACACATATTTTTTAAAAGAAAAATGGGATCTTGCTGCGCATACTGTTTTGCGAGCTACATTTTAAAAGTTAACATATCATGAAAATTTCCCTATGCTATTAAATGTTCTTCTCCTACATACCTTTCTTTTTAACAATGAAATTTATTATTTACTACAAAAGTAACAGATATTGCATATAAGTAAATTAGGCAATATACAAATAAAGAAAAAGAAGGAAAAGAACTTTGTTTGCTTTGTCCAGATATATACTGTAATATCAAGGTATGTATACTTCTGGTATTAAAATTTTCATGTCTATCTCTACCTTTCTATCTATCTAATGTATATATACATATTTTAAACAAAAACTTAAATGGTAACAAATATTTTATCATCTACTTTTTTATCTAACAGTATATCATATCATTTGTATTTTCTATTATACCACATGTTCTTTTACATTATTGTTTTTAATGGTTGCATACTATTCTATTTATGGATATTTCATAGCTTAGCTGATCATATATAGTAAGGTCATTTCTGATTTTCCTTTATTATTAATAACTTTACAATAAACTCCTCTATGGCTCAATATTTGTACATATCTGTGATATTTCTTAGTTTAAATTCTTAAAAATGAATTGTTGGGTAATTCCTTTTTAAAGGCATTTGATCCATATTGCCAAAATGCCCTCAAGAAAAGTTGAACCAGTTTACTCTTATCAGCAGTGCAGGAGAGTACTCTTTTTGCCACATCCATGCTGACATTTATTATCATTATTTTTAATCATTGCCAATATGACAAGTAGAAATGATATCTTATTTTTAATATAATTTGCATTTCTTTAGTAGTGAAATGGAATATTTTTTCATTTGTCTATTTGCATTCCTTTTTAAAATAAATTTCTTACTCATATCCTCTGAGAGGTAGCATGGGAGGGAGTCTAACTATTGATGACAGGGTTTGAATCTTGGCTCTATCATCACTGCTTAACAGCTCTGTAAAGTTGTGCATTGACTTCATTTCTCAGTGCATCAGTTTTCTTATCTATAAAATGGGGATAATAATATTACTTATGCTATCAGTATTTTGCAAGAATCAAATGAATGAACAGCACAAAGTTTTGTCCATTATTCTAATGAGCAGTTAATTCTTATTGATTTGCAAGAGGTCTTTATATGCTAAAAATATTAGTCCTTTGTTGTATATGATGCAGACTTTTTCCAATTTTATAATTTTGTCTTTTAATTAAAATTTTTGGAAAATCAAATCTCTCTCATGAAATCTAAAATTTTACTTTTCTCCCTTTGGATTTCTGCCTTTGGTGTCACTTTTAGAAATGTCTTTCCCACCCAACATTATGTAAATATTTACATATATTTTATTATAATGTTATCATGGTTTTATTTTTTTACCTTTAATTTTCTTATCCATCTGGAATTTATTTTGTTGTGTGATACGCAGTTAGGATATAAAGAACCAATTGCCCCAACAATATTAGCCATATAATTCATCTTTTAAACACTATAATTTTGATATACTAAGTTCTTAGAGATATTTGGGTCTGTTTTTCAACTTCTTTTGTTTAATTGATTTGCCTATTCATTTGGAAAATTTTAGTTAGTGAAATTTTATATTTTTTGATTGAATTACCTTTATTTTAAAAATTATCTTGGTTATTCTCAAGTATTTGTTTTTCCAGATGAATTTTAGAATAATTTCATCAAGTCTCTTCCTCTATCCCCACCCTCAAAACTCTATTTGTGATTTAGTAGAATTGTACTTAATTTGTAAAACAGTTTGGGATCATATGATTTTCAAGCTGATGCATATTTTACTTTAAGGATATATTTTTAATTTAACTAATCCACAATGCCTAGCATGTAGCAAGCACTCAACACATATTTGTTGAATAAATATTAAATGTGTTAATACTGATTATTGAACATTTAGGTTGTTTTAATTTTTTCTCTATCATGAGCAATACTTTAATGAATATATTTAATATATAAATCTTTGAATATCAACATGATTGTTTCTGTGGGATAAATTCCTAGATATCTAGTTCAAAGAGTATTTTTAATGATTTTGATAAATGTTGCCAAGTTTCCTTCCTGAAAGGGTGCAGCAATTTACACTCCTCCCAATAGTTTGAAACTGGGCATAAAGTCTTGATGAACTTCTTATTTGTCTGTTTATTGAAAGGTGCAGTATCAGTTTCTAATGAGTTTTAAAGTAATATTTTATTAAAAGAAACATTACTACTTTTAAACACTTATTTATAGTTTCTGACTATGGAGGAGATAGAAGGCACATCAAACTTGCCGAATTTAGAGTGAAATGACTTCTTTGCTATAGACAATTAAAACAACCAATGGAGATGTGATTCCACATGCTTGGGTAGAGTCATATGTGCTGGAACAAAATAATAACAATAAAAAGAAAACAATAAATATTACTTTAGGATATCTTTAAAAGGCTATTTTTTCCTTCTTAATATAGTGAAATCATTTATTCCTCTCTGCTGATAAAAAAAAACCCTGATTACTTATATAGTTTCCATGCTTATTTGATGTTTAGCTCTTTTTGTGACAAAATATTTTCACTGGTACCTACTGTGAACAATTTCACTCCTTCTTTGACCAACAGGGTTTAAGTTGAAATTTTTAGTGGAGGAGAAAATTCACATTTATTTTGTTTTGTCCTTGCATACCAGGGAACTGATATTTAAACAACAAAGTAAATTAACATTACAGTTTTGAGTGGTTGGGCAGTAAGAAGCTAACAACAAAGGGCCTTACCCTGGTTCCTTCAGTTTTCATTGATCTACTTACTTTTCATTCTTCTTCTTTATCGCTCTCTTGATGCAGTATACGTACCATAAAAAGAAAATAAGACTAAAACCTAATGGTATAGTTATTAATACTATATTTTAAAAAGTGAAATCCTCTTTTCCTAGAAACAAATACCAACATCTTCAATAACTCTGTAACTAACAACTTGACTTATTATTTTTTTTGGTATAAAATGTTCCTTTGTAGATTGCTTTATAAGATTTTAATTTCTGAAAAGATAGCACCCCTTACTATTCCCTTTTTTCTCCCCCCTTTTTTCCTTCTTACTTGCTCCTGTTCCAGGTCTCTCTCCCTTCTCTTCCTTCCCTTCTTTTAAGTTTTATGAGGGTTAAAAAGATAAAATTGTCAGTTTTGAATTCTGAAATGTTCCATCAATAGTACAGTAGGTTTTCCCCATTTTCAACAGTTGCCTGGGGGAGATTTAAGTTGACCTGTGCTGGGTCTGCAGAATGCAGTCATGGGTTTCACTGATGACCATGAGGAATTCTTTCCTCATTTTCTTCACTTTAACCTCATAGAGATCATGTGAAACTCTTAGTGTTAGCAAGAGTGCTGTGATTGTAAAACCTGATTTCCATTTGCTTTCTCTTCCTGTATTTCCACTACCCACCTTTTGAAATGAAGATTTAGCCATTTAAAGGTAGGAGTGTAGAGGAAGTGAGTGAGGGATTTCACTTATAATTATAGCTAACTCTATTAAACATGTGTCGGTTATGTCTTGAGGATTAGGTACAACAATTTTCTAATTCTGGGATGATTTTCTCTTGACAGCCAGCATGTTTCTAGCCTGGATGCCTCTCTCCTTATTTCCACTATCATCTCTACTCCTACTACTTGCTAGTTTTTTGGAATGCCAGTTTATTTTAATATTGACCTTATGCCAATCTAATTCAGAAGGTATAGATCCAGGAGGGGAAAATAATCACATTAGGTATGCCAGAAATATACATGAATTATTTGGGCGTAACCAAATTATTTATTTAAAAATTCTGTTTGCATTAGTTCTTTAAGTTATTTGGGATTAACCAAATTGGTTTTTTAAAAGTCCTGTTTGCATTAGCTCTTTAATTGCCTCTATTATTGTTATCACATAATATTCATCACAGAAGTATTCAGTGATTGATTTTTAGTGAGTTTTTTAGGACTAGGGGAATTTCTTTTCTCTTCTATACAACACTCAGTGCTTTGAAGTTTGGAGATCTGGATTCTAGTCCTAAATTTTTGGTATTTTGAGGTCTGGAGAACTGGGTTCTAGCCTCAACTCTGCTACTAATTTGTAACTAATTACTTGAACAAATCGTTTAAGCTCTTTAGGCCTCACTTTCCTTTCAGTTGTAACAACCTCAGGTTTAGTGATGCAAAATATCCCATCTCAGTTGGAGAGATTAGGTTTGACCAGGAGAAGATGTCATTGTCCTGTTTTATAATATGTATAACTTCCGTGTGAGTGGGTAGGTTGGAGAATTAATTGGTGTGGGCTGGTAAAGTTTAAAAAGTTTTTGAGAAGTGTTAGTTAATAATAATGAACTTTTAAGGCTTCTTTTTTTTATAAACTGGTGAAATTTGTGCCTATTTTCTCATATGAGGCCTAATGGCAGCCTTAATTGTTTTGGTTAGATAATCCTTTTTTTTTTGAAGTTCCATTCTTAAGTTACTAATAGGCATATTGTTGCATTGTTTGACTTTTATCCTGTGATTTTTGACCATAATTGTCTCCTTTTCTTAAAATGATAATACAGAATGAGGAAACATCAATAATTACAAAAATAAAAAAGAGAATGTAGAGAAATTTGAAGAATGAGATTGAGAGACAGAGAGAGAGAGAGAAATGAAAGAAATTAGGATGAATCTGGTCATTCCTTTTTGTTCAAATGCAATTTTATTTTATTATTTCTTGGATTTCACAGGAGACAGAACATTGCTCAAGAATAAAGGAGACAGCATAGAATGGATAAATTTATGACAGGAGCATGATTCTTTTGCCATATTAGTTGGTTGTTTCTGTTTTTTTTTTTTTCACTATAAAACTCACCTCTTGTTTTTTAAATTTTAATTATTTATAGTATTTGAATTGTATTATGGCACATGTTTAAGCAGAAGCTAGAAAATAAGTCTTTTAAAGTGCTAGGTAGGAGAAAGGGATGATAGTAATAATTTTAAATTACCTTTTTTTCTGCTTTAAAATGCATTCCATATGTGAGATTTGAAACACCACTTGTATTGTAAAACTTAATTTTTAGAATTACTTTGAGATGCATTGTCATCCTTTTATCTAAATAACCACTAAAGAATACAGAGAGGTTAGAAAGAAAACTACAGACCTGTGAATTAGTGATAGTATAATTCAGAATAACTATATGTTAAAATTAGTAAAGAGTCTAATGAACTAAAAAAAGATTAATTCCTGACAATGAAAATATTCTGAATAGGTTTTGTAGATTTTCTGATTTTTTGGATAGACTTCCATAGGGTTTTTAATGTTTTATGAGAGGTAGTTCCCAGATGTGTGCATATGCAGTCCAGTGTGTTCTAAATAATGAAGATGTGCATAGGGAGCTTAGAAAAAGAAAGATTTGGCTTTATGATTTAAGTCATTATGATATAGTATAATGCTGTGGGATGAGATCTGCACAGAAGCTGTAGTAATTGTATTGAGTTAAAGATGGGTCAAAGATGTACAGCCTTGAGTATTTATTAAATATACCAAGGGCTTAGTGGTTGTATTAGTCAAGATTCTTTCTTTCTTTCTTTCTTTCTTTCTTTCTTTCTTTCTTTCTTTCTTTCTTTCTTTCTTTCTTTCTTTCTTTCTTCCTTCCTTCCTTCCTTCCTTCCTTCCTTCCTTCCTTCCTTCCTTCCTTCCTTCCTTCCTTCCCTCATGGTTATGATCTAATAATGTAGAAGATATATTAATATAATATATATACACATGTGTGTTTAATCAATATATTTGTTGTTTATGTTCAACCTTGAAGATTACAGAGTTAAGCACATGTAAACCGTAAAACCTACAAACTTTTGCAATAAAAATTGGATAATGCCTGGGTATACTTGTATCTCT